>OY856409.1:1308698414-1308818414 GCA_963693085.1 Alisma plantago-aquatica | reverse complement strand
TCCAAGACCTCAAGGAATGTGTTTCTCACATTTTCACAAAGAATGTTAGGCTGAGTGTGTCACCCATCACACATCGGTCGGGTTTGAGGGATATCTAATTAGGGTTAGGGTTGGTCATATCGCCCTCTACACTCAACTAAAGCATCATGGTTTGATACTCCATCTTTCAAGACATCTCTTAGTCATGACGAGCTAGAGTCGTTAAAGCATATTGTTCTATAGTATCTAACATATCAGCCTTGCTTCCTCCAGATCATGATGGATTAACAACATATTGTTCTAGAGCATCACAAGTCATGTCGATCATCCATGTAATGGTGCAAGTATGTGTATCGACTTGGCTAACTTCTAGATATTGTCCTACTCTATTCTTAGACTTAGGTGATAGGTTATACAACTATAAGGATAGTAGTCATACATATGTAACAAATCAATAGGGAGTTAGGAATTCATGTGTATCATTTTTCATTCATACACCCTTGTATCGGGTTAGGGTTTCCACAAACCAATATCTGTTTGTGCATAGAGTTTTCCATCATCTTCAAGCTCCAATCCTCTATCCATTACTACTCTAGTTCATGGACACCAATCCCATATATCCATTAGAACTCATAGAATCATTATTCAAACCAAAAATGTCAAAGTAGAAGAGGAATCACCAAGTATTGCATGATAGAAGATGAATAATAATAAAGTTGAGTTCAAGTTATATAACTTGCCACAAGATCGACACAAGAGCTTCAAGCTCCAAAGATTCACGTCCCCAAGGTTGAAGATGACTTATCAAAAGTCCAAGACTCGATCATTACACTTCTATATGAAAGATGAAACATAGTAAGGAACTTGGTGAAGAAAGAAGGAAAGGAAAGAATCATGATCCAAGAAGCATAGTCTTTCAAAGGTTGAAGATGATCATGGCTTTACCTTGGGAAAGTTGCCCAACCTTCCCCTTTCTCCTTGAGATCTTAGGGTCTTCCACCAAGCAAGAGATTTTATAGGAGTCAAAAGGTTTACTAGGAGGTAAAAAGAGAGACTTATATAGTTGAGACTCATGAAAGAGAGTATATGTAAGGTGTCATTACCATATGTACATGTGTGACATGTGTCCATGCATGGTGTCTTCATGCATCCATAATTATCTTGCATGCAAAACTCTTGAGGGTAATCCATATATAAGACATTGACCGTTGGGTATCTTTCTTGACAAGATATCACAACCCAATATCACATTATGTGCAAATCGATACTACTTTTGCAAGGAACATGCAAACTGATAGGATTCACCTACTTGAGGAGCTTAGGCCGATATGAGTACTTTCAAAGGTTACCAAACCGATATGGGATCTCCTATATGGCTTCAAAGATGATAGACACTCCCATAAATACTCCATTAACTCGACACAACCTCATCTAGGGTTCAAAAACACTCAACACTTCTTTGGTTCTCTCACCACAATGAGTGTTATCATTCAACCAAAACTCAAACAAGGCACCCCTTCTTTCTCTCTCCTCCAAATTATGCTAAGAGAAAGAAGGAACACTCTAGAGGTGATGATTTGCACATAAACCCCTCATTTGGGTAAATTGTAGTCTTTATCAAAGTTATCATATAAGGCACAAACAATTTGCATATAAGTTCAAAATTGAGAAATAAACTCTCCTCAAGTCTTAATTACTTTTCAAAAGATTAAGACAAGGTTATGAATTACTTACTTAGGCAAAGCTTCTAGGGTTTTCCCAAAACCTAGGTCAGGGGTGTTACAATTATATTAACCATTAAAGGAAGGGTAGCATAGATAACTACCATCGTCTATTATCATTAGGGTTAGGTTCAACAAGATAGGTTACTTTGATGTTACCAACTAGCACTCATACCCAAACCCTAACTCATGGCATCTCCATTGGATCAAGAATGCATGGGGAGAAGCATCACCAACACATTCCATACCGTCCTCAAGTATGGTTCTACACATAACTCAAGATGTAACCATAAGTTTATAGCATACTAGGGTTCAACCAAAAAAGAGAGTACTCCATGATTGTATTTCTCATTCAAGGACTATTCATAACCACTTCCCAACATATGGTTATTTTTAGACTCGGTATAACAAGCTATACCTCATTAGGGTTACATATCAACACAATATGGTCATTTTCCCTTCTATTTATATGAGTGAAAAGGTAAGAATACCTTATTAAGGGTAATCCTCTATTGGTCCATCATTATTCAACCCATATTACCATACCACAACATCACCCAGAACCATTGGATGTTGAAAAGGTATGACCATTGGTTATTTACATAAGTAAACACCTTAACAAACCATATGTAAAGCCATTGAGTTGTGACCTAGAAAGAGTCACTATTAAACTCTAAACATCCCTTATTTAATAAAATAAAAGGGGAACCATTGATTGTGGGGTTAAAAACCATAATTATTTGTATATTTTAAGCAAGTCATCATGTCAACAATCAAGCTCCTTAAATTGATCACATGAGGGAAACTATCAAATTCCAGTTATTAGAATTCATATATAATACTTATAGGTTTCAATCCAAACCATTGGATGTTGAATCATCCAATATCAACCATGTATTAAATCCATTATTCAAAACTAGTAGATGAAGAAGTGTTAGATCCTAACCATTGGATCATGTTCATATTTTAAAACCACCATTTGGAGTATACGTCTAACCCTTGTATCATTTGACCCAAGAAACTATTGTATTAGTGATTAATTGAAGATACATCTAAATCCTTGACTCACCATTCATTGTAGTGACCTGATCTACCATTGGTTGTGACATCTTAGGTCACCATCAGTTGATAGGATCGGCACTATATTCATTTAACACCATCAAATATTAAGCTAATGTCATCATTGATTGATAGCATCATTGGAGAATCAAACCATTGAATAGTGAGATTCCAAGAGAGCCTAACACTGACCTAAGGTGTGACTATCAGTTCACACCATCGTTCATCACCCTTGGTCACCACCTACAATTGTCATGAAGACCACACCATCAGGTCATGTGTTTAGAAAAGAAAACAACCTAGGAACCCTAATATGGACCATCGGTTGATAAGTGCTTAGCACCATAGGTGGTGATACCAACCTGAACTAAGTAACCTCCTTCCTTAGGAAGAAAGTGCACATGATTACAGGTTCATCTATAACTGGAAACAAAATAGGAAATGCCATAAAAATGGAAATCCCAAACAAGCTTAGCTTCTTAATACTTAAATCACAAATTTTAAGCAAGAACATGAGCTAACAAGCTTATAGTAAACAATATAAGTAAGAGGGTCATAAAACTCACCTCTACTGAGAAAAATAAACTTCTAGAAGAAAGAAACTTGAGCCAAGAAGGTAGAAAACCCAAGAAGAAGCTTTGATCTTGTCCAAGTAGGCACCCTTCTTCACAAGGAATCAAAATCCTAGAAGAAGAAGAAAGAAAGGTAGGATCTTGAGCTGTAAAGAAACTTTTACCATGGAACAATAGATTTCAAACCTGAAGGAAGGTCTAAGGAAGGAGAAGAGCAAGAAAAACGGATAAGGAAGGAAGAAAATAACTTGCCTTGGTTGAAATCCCTACAAGATGACCTTGGAAACGCTAGGTGGGGCTAGATGGATCTCTAGGAGACCTTCTTCTCCAAAAAGAGGTTGTATTCTACCTTAGAGCACTTGGTTCCATATAAAAACAAAGTGGAGTCATTTCTCCAGATAGAGGAAAGAGAAAGCAAGCAAAGGTTTCGTAATTGGGCAAGGAAGAGGTAGATATAGCCCATGGATAAGGATGGAAGCAAGCATGAGGTGTACAAGTAGCTTCCCCATGTGTCCATGGCCTTAAACTATTAAGGATATACAATAAACCAAACAAGAACCCATCGTTCATGGAGACCTTCTTAGGCATCATTTGTTGAATCTCCAAGCCAAACAAACAAACCATTAGTTGATAACTCCTAAAGGTAGCTCATCCATAAAGGGATTTAAAACACCCTTGAAGAAAACACCTCCAAACAAAGGTACAATTGAGCACCCCATGGATCAAAAAGATCAATAATTATAAGATAACATATAAAGAACATAGTGCAAGTGACAAATTTTAAACAAAACTTCTCAATTGGGTAAATTTCTTAAAAGTCCAAAATGTGCATAAAATTGCATAACTTGCACAAATAGTGTCCAAAATGGACCAAATATGAAACTTAAGATTGTATTATGATTCCAAAACATATAACAAGGTTATATTAGGGTTATAAGAATTTAGTTATGGTAATTAATCATGTTCAACCATTTAAGAAAAGTTAGGGGTCTCACAATTACCTTTTCCACCTTGAGCCATTACTCGAAGGTCAGGGCCATAATGGCTCTCACCTTGTTCCTCACCATGTCCACATACTCTTCCTTCTATTTGCATATCCATAATAGAACACAACTATTAGAAAATTGTAGTTCAAAGAGGTAAATATCCTAATCATATTGGTCTTTTATCACCCATGTCCAAAACCTAAACTCATTTTAGGCTCAACCTATGCTTTGATACCAAGTTGTTACACCCACATCCCACAAGTACCACTAATCATGAGATTAAGGCATAAGTTTGATGAAAATCTACCATAAATTTTTCTTTCTCTCAAATATATTGTAATATCACTTACTAAGCAAAAAGTCTCGATTAAACATAACAGTAAGGTACAACAGAACTTGACTATTATATAGAATCAAGAGTTTCACACTTAATATACATCATGTACATTACATTTCAAACTTCTCTCTTTTCTCACACTCTCAATCGCAGGATCCATAGGAAGGATAAGAGATCCTCTATCTATTCTAACTACTCTTCTTTCAAGACCTCTGTGCTATTCTTGATAAAAGTTGGATTTTGTCTCCTAAGTAAGAGCTAATCCTTTATCTGAAAAATTGTTCAATAGGGTGGTGAGTTACTGGCTCAGTGAGTAGAGAATCAACATGTAACCAAGATATTTATGATGTTTACAATTAATAGATCTTAAATGCAATCATGTAAGCATGGTAGTATAAAAAAATTGTAATTCACTCAACATGACAGTTGTATAGATATTGAATGCAATAAAAGGATAAACTAATTATTTACATTATTTTAAATCCATTTTTTATGCCTTTGGACCCACATGAGGTGTACCAAAACATGTGGAAGTATTGTAGAAAACTAGGATCTCACTGTATAAGACTTTGAAGCATGCATGGGTATTTAATCTCAATACCACGTCTACAGCTGGCATCGGCACATCTGCCTCTCGGAGAATAATGGGAGTGGTCAGATATCTCAGACTCCACCTCTCAACCTGGGTACTCAGTAGATGAGTCAAATCCCTTGGCTGAATGTGCATCAATGGACCTACCGACCACTGATCACTACAACATGTAACATAGGTGCCTCTGACATCCCCGGTTGGTGTTGGGTACCACACAACTATAAGGAGTCTTCCCTACTATTCAAGACCCATGCACCCTACTGGTACGCTCCAGCATACCTCAATGTGGACTGTCTCCAGTCGAGAAACCATTTCCTCCCCACAGTTCATGCCTTATCCTGTGAGGATTCTACAATGTCCATAACATCCAATGTCTAGTGATATTTAGTTGATTTGTCAGATTTCATCATTGGAACTAATGTTTACCCTATTTTTGACAAATAAGCATCTCATATTTAAACAAATAAATCATTTAATAATATCCATAGATCTCACAAACCATAGTTCAACTCTTTTAAACATGAACTTGGGCAACCTAGCTTTCCGATGCCTCAATTTACACATTCATCACTGTAGAATCACAATAATTCACATGAAAACTTTCAACATGGTAATACATCACTAATAATATGATTAATAAAGCATTTCAACTACCGATAATCACCACACACAATGATTTAAACCATCACAAATATCATAGAGCAAGAATCAAACCTTTAAAAACTATTATTAGACTTTGTATGCTTTAAATTAGGGTTAGAAGTAGATTATCTACTCATGACTTCACCCAAGATCGTTGATGTTAGCCTATTCACCAACTAATCTCAGATATTAGCTCACACGAGTCAGTATCAAGCTTCATACCTGAAGATCTCATTCAAAACAACCTTTTAACGTGTTTCTCGGTCCTAAAGAATGTAAGTTGTAGGTAGAAGATGAAGATTGGATGTTAACGCAAACCTCAAATTTGTTGGATTAGGGATTTCGAGCAAGGGAAAATGAAGACAAGGAAGAATCAACAGTTAAAAACTACTTACCAAGTCTAATCTATGGCAAACCCTTTAGATTTCCATCGTTCTTCATGTTCTTACCCAAAACTCACCCCAAAAATCACCTTCCAGGTCACCCTCTGTAACGACCCACACTTTTGAGTGTCTAAAAGACCTTAAAGTCGCAAATCACCACTCATAAATTCTAAGATCAGATTCATGAAATAATACAAAATAGTAAATAATTTCCATTAATGATCAAATATTTACATGTCTGCATAAAAAGCTCCTCTAGGGAGTTATATAACTTTTAAACAAAACCAATTAAACAGAATCAATTATACATATGTGAAGATAAACCATTAAGACTAAACCTTCATGATTAAACAATAGTATCTTCAACATCTCTATCTATACCATCATGTCCATGAGTCAAGTATATCTGATACCTAAAACACTGACAAACAAATACACAGTAGTATATTGCTATATTGGTATGTGAGTTCAAACAATAATCATAAGTAACATATAAGAAACATCTTTATCTTGCATATAAGAACATTAATTTGTTTTTATATTCTAACCCATATCTGGTCAACTACCTCAGGTTTAATCACTGTCCCACCAGGGTTCATGTGCATTACCCTTAAGATCAGTCTAACCTAGGGTTCAAAATACTATTATTTACTTTACATGATACTCACAAGAACTTTATAGTTTGCAAGAACTAAATAAACAAGCAAGTAGTTTATTTGTCATTCAGTCTCATCGAAAAACATCGACAATCTCGAAATTCGATACATGTATATTCATAAGCGTAACCACGTACCTTGTGCCATCACAAATACCATGCAGAATATAACATAGTACTTTCAGTGTGCATCCAACATCCAGGCAACAAAGCATGTAATCAACAAGCATCTAAAACAAAGCATACTACATATGTGTCACCATGTATTCACATTGTACTAAACAGATCTAGATGCACTCCTAAACTAGGGTTTAGGGCTATCTCATGTTTTGACTATAAGTTAGGGTTACAAACCCTAATCTGATCATATCACAGTTTCTAAGATTACAATCTCACTTATGCATATTAGGTTAAAACCTAATCATCATCTTAAGTATATAAGACTACTCATTACATCTAATTCACATTATCGACATTAAGATTATCTCAAGATGTTCCCATTAGTTTCAAAACCCTAAAACAACATATATAAGATTACTAATCTGGAACTGTCCATTATTCAACATTATCAAGGTTTTACTCATTATACATGGCAAGATCAGTTGTTAGCCTAATATGAACAAATCTATTCAATTAAGCATCAGATTAAGGAAAATCTAGGTTTTCCCTTTACACTAATCACATTAATACATGTATTGCATATACTATTAGAGAAGGAAGCTTAATTAGACTATAATTACATTTTATTTAGATTCCTATCATTTCTCTGAGCAACTTTCATATATTATATGTCCCCATCCGAACTACAAATAATTAACTACATTTATTTCAAATAAATACTTAATCTGACCAATAGTATAGTGCCACATAGGCAAATTACCTCTCATAAAACAATCTCTTGGGCGGGCTTGGTTTATGATGAAAAGACTGAGATGCCCTTTTGTAATGCGTCAAATCTTCACTCGTTGAACGAACAATTCGATCAGTTGATAATATCCTTCTTTCTCCTTATGATCTCTCTGTGTGAGACCAACTACGTTCGTCGTTCTCCGTCTTCGCTCAACGCCTCACACCCTGGCTCAGTACACTGCTACCCTCGCATGGCAGGGCACCCCACAGGACTTCTGATGTTGTGCCAGTGTCGACGAAGAATCCTCCTCTCCGTCTGCCTCGGTCTACTCCTTGTCCGCACGACCCGGTTGAGACGTTGATGCGTCTTTGGGCCGTGCAGGTCTACCATGTAGGTCTTAGCACAAAGATCATGCACCCCGACACCCTCAGTGGTAAGACCATCGACACCGCTTACTGGACTCTGTCCCTTGGACACTGCTAGGATTCCTTCTTCCTCTCCCTCTGCCTCGCGCTAGGGCAGCTTCTGTTCATGGAGTCTGACGATATTTGTGTGCACCGCTAGCATTGTGGTTGTGGCTTCAAGTTTGGCCTCTGCTCTACTAGCTAAAGGATCTGTCACACCACGTCGTCCCCTCACCCTATGCATCTTTGCGTTGGTACCCACAGTTGACATAACTTATTGACGCCAAGCCGGCCAGTTTGTCGTGCTCCATCCACACTCTTGCAAGCCCTGCGAACGACGCTCCCCGTGTGTCAGGCGCATGTAAGCGCCGCCATGGAGGCAAGGCCACTGCATGCCGCCTCCAGCTACAACTCTGACCTACTCCTCCTCATAAGGAGGATCTTCCTCCACAAGGTCGCACATTGAGTTTTGTCTCCTTCTCGTGGACCACAGGGGCTGGATGCGTCATGTGATATGGAGGTAAAGGCTCCTAGCACTCTGTGTATATATATATATATATATATATATATATATATATATATATATATATATCCTTAGAGAAACCCTAAGGGTTACATACACTTGAGTGAAAACCAATGTGAATCACAATCTCCCCAAGTTGGGAAGGTGTTTCCATACATGATTGCCAAGGAAACAAACACCTGCATATCTTCCTTCCCAAAGGTAGATGGACTCCTTTCCTCATGAGAATCCTGAGAGTAATGCATTCAATTCTATTTATCTCCAACTCTTAGACAATGATCTGCTATATATATTATCTAGAATTAGCTCTCAAACCCATCTGTAAAGTCTGATTATCCGATTGGGCTGGAAAGTGATGCTAAGGCCCATGAGCTCAGTCACATTCCTAATTACCAAATTAAGACTTTGATAATCATTGCTTCTAGTTTTTGCCTCATATAAATGCATACGCTCAGAAGCACATTATTAACTTAAATTAATCATATATTGTGATCTAGGGTTTGGATCCAACAACCAATACCCCTCAAAACTATTCATTGTAATATGTTACCTAATTTCAATTAGGCTTTGAAATCCACGAATTTCAAGGATGTAACACCCTCTCATTGAGAAAAAAGTCTGAGATGATAGAGGATCGAAATGCACTTCACACACTTTGTTTAATCGAAAATGGATAAGTATAGCCCGAGATATGATCGTTTTACGATTGGTTGCCATGGGCGGCATCCGTCGCGGTTGCGGCACTACCGTCAGGGTCGTGATAGTTTGTACATGTTTACTAATAAGGGCATAACTCTATGATTTTAACCTTGATTTGGTTAATTCTTTTTTTTGGTGGATTCATAATTTAATTCTCTACAATTTTAAAGTATTATTTTGATAATATTCTCAAAAGAAAAATTATTTATTAATTATTTCCTCTAATATCATGAACTCTCTTCTTACATACGTGCATGTGTTAATGCTATATTACTCCAACTCGGGTCTTTATAGTATGTTTAAGTCATGATTATGAGTTATCCAAACAAGTATTTCAGGTTACCAAACACAAGATAAAAAATCATAATAAAAACATGACCATCATTAAGATTATCTTAAATTTCTAGGATTACCAACAAAGCTAGGAACAGGTTGTAACAGTTGTATGCAACTCTGCCTAGGCACCATCTTCCTTGACAGGAGCAGCCTGTAGCCATAATGATGCCTCGCCACTAAGACTACAAGCATGTCCACCAATCTACAACTGAAGTTAGATTGCCATCGTCAACTTGCGGCACCATCCCTATAGAAATTGGTGGCCTACATACTTGTCTAACCCTATCTACCATGCTCAGCCTCCCTCCTTGGCACCCAACCATCGTAGCCACTGGGTTGCAACCCTAAAACTCCATTTTCCTAGACCATCCCATGACTCCTCCACCTAACCTTCTTGATGCTATCCTAACATATTATTTGCCTTGCTTCCCTTCATATATACACCAATTTGGCATGAGAAAAGAAGAGGTTGCTCGCCAGTTCACACTCATCATCACTACAATGCTACCATTTTTAATAGCATCCAGA
The DNA here is from genome assembly GCA_963693085.1 of Alisma plantago-aquatica. Classification (NCBI taxonomy): domain Eukaryota; kingdom Viridiplantae; phylum Streptophyta; class Magnoliopsida; order Alismatales; family Alismataceae; genus Alisma; species Alisma plantago-aquatica. The sequence goes on along the minus strand of OY856409.1, from coordinate 1,308,808,148 downwards.
CAAGAAGGAACAGTAGGCTAATCTGACAAACCAAAAACAACTTATACAATACAACATACAAATCCAATCCACCAACAACCTATAACCATTTGATAGTGGCACACATCGATGTAGTAGCAGCTCCTTCCTCACCATGGAGATATGGCTTGAGTAGATCAGAGCTCAAAACTCCAAAAAATATTGATAAGCAAGGCAGCATAATCTTCCCCTCTATATTCTTAGAATGAATTCAATCAAGAATCTAAGACATAGATCCACGAGATCTCTTCTCAAGGTTGAGGAAGAATTCCATCATTTTGAAACCTCCTAATTAGGTCATTGCATTGACAAAGTCAAGAGGATTTCTCTATTACCCTAAAATAGACTTGCGAGAGGGTTGTATTCCTTCTCAGTCATTATAAGGATGATCATAAGCCTTCTAAGCATATGATTTGGTAAGTTACTAAACATCCTCATGTATTTTCTAGTTCACACAATTGAGCAATAATATGAGAATTTGGTTTTAAAACCTAGTTCTAACAAACTACTAGGATATCATATACATACTACTAATACCTAGGCATCCGATTTCAATAATTTATTCTAGCTCATATTTTAACATACAAAACAAGATGGAAAATATACATATAGATCGAGTGAAGCTGGAAAACACTTGAGTGTATCGAAGATTCTATACACCACAATTGTTTTCCATCATGAAGTAGTTATTTTAAAAATATAAACTATCAATCCTCTTAAATATCTTAAGAACATACTATATAATAAATTTTATCTCATTTGGACACTTATAGGTCATGCATTTAAAGGTGAAAAAAATCATACATTTCAAATTAGTTATGTGCGTCAATTTTGTTGTCCTTGGATGAGTGACTTACACTCATTCAAATGGGTTGAAATTTTGTATGTGTCCTATTATTATTATAACAATGAAGATCAATGGATTAGATTTTGAAAATATATGGTCTGCATAGGAAAACACCATTGGGGTGTACAGTGTGATCTATACACTTGAGTATATTCTATCCTGACTCCATATAGATCAACCAATCAGGATACACTAATTCTTGAATGAATAACCATAGTATCTATACACAAGATCATAAACTCACATATATATGTTCATGTTACTATTCTAACTATTGATGATATATATAATAAGATGTAACACTTAGGGTGTTAATGAATTACAGACCTATAATGTATTATCACATGAAACATAATTAACATGTACATTTCAATGGGAGCATGAATGATAAAGAGGCCATGCTAGGTGCACATGCTGACATGACAACTACCTATCCTAGTTAGTCCATCATATAAATATTTTCCACATTTTTATTATTATTCATGTATATGTGCATTAATAAAATCATGAGTAATAAAATAGTAAGTATGGAAGTTTGTGTCCATGTTATAAGTCCAACCCTAGATGCTAATGGTGTTCTTTGAAAACCATACATATATATGTACCTCCATATATATGATATATTCTAGAGAAAGAGAGGATATAAGAGTTATGGAGAGAGAAAATACCATCAAGATGCTTGACTATAAGTGAAATTACTTCCTCCTAATCATCTCAATAAGTAATAATTATATTTATATACTTATTTACATATTCAAAGTCTCGACTAGTATGTATTGTGGAATATTGAACATAACCCTAGCCGTGTAAGCATAAATAAACACCTTCAATCCTAGTGAATCAATACAATTATATTATATATAAGAGAGAATAATATTTTAGGATTTATTCTACAGAAAATGTGATAAAAAAATTAATTATGTAACAATATTTATATATAGAATCTAGTTGAAGATATAGAAAAGATATTGATGATAAAAATAAAGAATAGAAATTCATTATGGAATAAGACTAAATTCATCAAATGGTACAACACATGATTCCAAGCAATATAATGACAAATATTTCTCTAAATCTGTGGATCTCTCTCTCTTGATTGTTCCTTGGAGCCAATACTTGGAATATTGCATTTTGTGTAATATCCTCAATTTTGTGAAATTGAGTTATATAAATGAATTGATTTGAAAATTCCCCAATGATATTATTCATGGAATAATAAGATTAATCATCATCATGGCATGAGTGCTTGTTGCACAAGTTAAATCAATAAAAGGAATTCATACGTGAGTAAATAAGAATGGAATTTGATATGTTGTCAAGTTTCCAAGGGAAAATAAAATACATGGTGTTCTGGATAATTAAAATAATAATTATCTTACTGAGAGTGGCAACACAATATTTGGGGATCAAAAATGAATATCTCACCCTAACTTTTAGGATACTTGAAAATAATGAAAAGAAGGAAATTCTAGAATAGAGAGAAAAAAGATATTCCATTAGATAATGGTAATTGTTGGAAACATGCAAGTTTTATGTGTATAAGATATCCCAATAAAAGCCCATGAATAAGATGTAGTTGGGAAAAATATGAATGGGTTTCCATGGAATAATAATAAGAATAACGAAATTAAGGAACACCTCAAGAAAAGAGATAAAGAATAAATCTGAAATTATAAGTCATAAAGAGTTTTCTAGTGGCCTAATAAGCCAAGTATCCAAAATGTGAGTTATCCATTATAATACTTGCTTGATGTTTTCTTTTGCCAAAAGTATTACCTTTTGTGACTGGGTTTGGTTAGGTAAGATTATAAGTTAGGAAAGGAATGCTTAGCTTTTGGAAACTACAAGGGCATACATAGAAGAATTGTCGGTTAGTTAAAGTATTTAATCAACGCCGACCTTGCCCCAAAAGGGAAACAATAGCCCGATCCTCGTGACTCCTTTCTCTCCCTCTCCTTCCTTCTTGAAGTCCCTTAGAAACCATTAGGGTTCATGTAAGTAATGTATATATAAACCAGGAGTCCTGCGTTGCTAGGGGGAACACCAAGGTTGGGACCGAACCTAAATGACATCACAATCCTACGTGATCCTTCTCTCTAGCAGCCATCATCTAAGGCCCTACATCGGGGAGTTGCTGGCGATTGGAGGCTGATGATCAGGTCTGGTGGTGAGAGGGAAGATGGAGGAAGGCAAACAAGGTAGCATTCTAAGGCTGGACACCGCATGTAGGGATCACGATCGTGGTTTCTCTTTTACGGAGCAAGCTCGACTCTTACGGCAACATGGGTTGATGGATGGACGGTAGAGGCCAGCTCTACCGATGCGGGGTACAGGATAGCAATGATCTAGTAAGGTAGGACGCAGTTGCTGCACTTAGCCGCTAGCCACGCAGGGTGGGATGATGGAGACGTCGGACCCCATGTCTGTAATCACTGACCGAGAGAGAGACTACCCACGTAAGAGGTCATGCAGTCAACCTGATCGGAGGGAGGGCCATCCACAGCGTCAAACGTAGCCGCGACGCCCACAGCATGTTCACGCGAGGGAGGACACGGACTCGTGAGGAAAAAAGGGTCGGCTCTAGCTGACGACTCAATTGAATGAACCAGCAGATGTTCTATCCAGAAGGGAGAACTGGGAGTGAACCACACCTTCCACAAGTAACCAACATGGCCTTGAGCAGAGCAATGAGACAGACGCCACGTTGCCCAGATTTTAACGTAAAAATACCTTTCTTATTTAATTCATAGTAATTGCTAGGAATGCTAAAAAATAGCAAGATTATATTTCAAAATGACCGGAAAAACAAGAGGAGACTAAATAAAATAGTATTAGAATCTAATTATGCATCCAATTATAAAAGTACTGCAAAGAAGTATTAAAGTGATGAATGATGCTTAAAACCCCTAGTTTTGGGTACTAAAATGATATGGAAACATTAAAAGTTCTTTCTTTTCTATTGTTATATGGCATTGTGGAATAAAATAATGATTTAACATGATTATGAATATAATGATGATAGTGGAAGTTGCTAATGTGGATCTATGGTTGAAGATCATGACTTGTATGTTGTTAATGCACTAAATCTGATATAAGTGGTCCTAGTATAATATCATGGTAGATTTGATAGTCATGACAACACCTAAAATGAATTAGGGTTATTAAGTCATTAAAGTGAGAATCATGGGAATTAGGGTTTCAAGGCATAACCCTAATGGTAACCCTCGATAGCACGGAAACCTAAATGCTAGATTAGGGATGAGTAGCGTTTTATCTAATTAAAGTGACAGTGACAACTTAGGATTTACATACTTGAATATTAGAATGCATGATTTGCTTGCTTGGACAATATGTATGAAGTATAGTTATATGATGATCTACTTGGCTCACCATCAAGGTACATGGTTACTATTATGATTACCCAGAATATTGTTTGCCAATGTTTTCTGAATAATTTTTGAGGATTGATTTGATGAATAAACTATTGGTTGTTTATTTAATTCATGTTCAATTATAATGCCAATATGAGTATCACATAAGTAAATGATAATGTTCTAAACCCTATGCTAACGTATATCTAGGGATGATGCACACGATCCCTGGAGGGCACATTGATCAAGCCCAAGATAATACATCCAGTAAGGATTAGAATATGTAAAGAATACGCCAGTCCTTATGTGCAATACTTGATGCTTGTATGTGATTATCTTAGTTGCACACATTATGTTTGCACCCCAGGTACACAGTATAACTAGTTGTACTTATTCACATTTTATTTGTTAGCATTTTAGGTACATGCTAATTATGAAGATGTCAACATGTGATGGAAATTACCTGAAAGCATTAAAGATAAGTTAAAGGAGGATTAGATAGCTAGTTACTTCTTCTCAATAGGTATAAGTTTTATGAGAAATATCATTGTACAATTTGTAAACAATTTGGAATAAATGAAATTATTTGCTATTATTTATTATTTGCTAAGTCTGGATCCTTGGGAATGTAGGTAATGGCTCACAACTTGAAGGTCTTTCCTTCATTTGGGACACTAAAAGTGAGGTTGTTACATTTGGTAAAAGAGCACCAGATTTTTTCAAATAATATTTAATAGTTTATAATTTCAAGTAATCTTTAGAAATATGAGGGAATTATTAGGGCATTCTCTAAGGACAATGGTGTCCAGAAGGGACCACGACTGAGGGCTGGAAATTTTTTTTCTCCGTACCACTAGTTGGCTTACGAGGACTCCCGGACCCTTGCATCTTGCCTAACCAAAGTTAGAAGTCTTTACCCAAAGTAAAATACTTTTAGGGTTTGTTCTCATCTCTTTCGTCCACTTATCATCATCTTGCTTAATAAACCCTAAAAGGAACTTCTCTCCTCATCTCAAGTCAGGGTTTTTGAAAAGAAGTAGGATTAAGGCATCCTCCACCAATTATTGTACATATAATGTGAAATTATAATGTGCATGTAAATGTGGAAATAATAATGCACATGTAATGTGGAATAGTAATGTACATGCAATACAGAAATAATGATGAGGTAAGGGGAAATAGTTATGGATTTTTTCCTAACAAGGGAAAACCCTAGATAGGACTAGGGTTGGTTTGGGAAAACCCTAGTGTGTCAAGGGACATAGAAACCCTATGAGGTAGGGTGTAGCCTCCAACCCTTACATAAAACCCTAATTCTGAGAAATGGGAGTGAAATGGGTAAAATGGAAACCTTACCCATATGAACCCTGATGATAATTAAGAAAAATGTAAAGAAGCCTAGGTGATATAGTTATCCATATATGAATCTAGAGATATTTATGCATTATGCATGTGGGAAAAAAAGAGATTTGAATATACATGAGAAATATAAATAACCAAGAGTTATACATGAAAAAGAAAATAGGAATATAACTTACTCATCACCCTAATGCTATCTCTGGAGGAATGAATAGATAAAGAATATCCTAGTTAGTGGGTATGAATAACACCCCCAGAGAGTGGGTAGATCATTGAAAATACTCCCAGCGAGTGAATATGATACTATGAATACACCCCCAGTGTGTGGGTATACCATAGAAATTGGGAAAATATAGGATGAGAAGTTATAATATAAAATGTGTGTTAAACATAGTATTCTTACAAGAAAATGAGTTAGGTGACACAATCTCCCATGCATATGTGCATGTGTAACAAGGAATTAATGAGATTTTTTTAAGAAACATAAGCAACCTATAAATAATGCATTTACGGATGTAACCTGCTCAAACTCTATATTGATCTTTGGTGAGTTAAAGAGCATGGAGTAAAATAAAGTCATTCTTAAAATGACTACGAACTTAGCCCGGATGAGAAAGTTTCTAAGGGGCCAAGCCTGGATGGGATGGTCGTATAATGTGCCAAGCCCATATGGGATGGCCAATGGAATTCCAAACCTGGATGGGATGGTCATATGAGGTGTCTAGCTCAAATGGGAAGACTAGGGAAATACCAAGCCTAGATGGGATGGTATGAATGTCCACTGGGATTAAAACCCTAAGGAGAGGGTTCCCCATAAAGAGGTTTCCCTAAAGAGAGGGCAAACCATTGAGGAAAGAGGATAAAGGTGGCAAGGTTAAAATAGAAAATACTTATTTAGGTATGATAAAAAGATGATAATATAAAAAAGTTTGAATATACATGCTTGAACCCCCCATGCTATCGCTCGAAGTTTAAATATGGAAAGAAAATCATGACCAATACCTTGAAGGGAAGGTCAATGAAGATCAAGCCCTAGAAGGGACGGTCAAGAAAGGTCAAGCCCATGGGTGGGAAGGTTGACATGGCACTATGCCCCAAGTAGGGAAGGTGACCTCAGTCTGCAATACAGATGACCAAGCCCCAGGTAGGGAAGGTCACAAAAGGTCAAGCTCAAAATGAGAAGGTAGGTGAAGCACCAAGCCCCTAAAGGGGAAGGTGGCCCAAGTCCAGTAGGGACAAAACCCCATGAGAGGGTATCCTAGATATTGAGAAAAAAGGGGGTTGAGACATAATAAGAAAACCAATGCATAAATATGAAACCTTTAGGGATAGTGTGCCAACCCGGGGAGGGTCCACCCAAGAGAGGGAAAAGGACCTATGGACAAGGCAAAATCCTAGACCTATAGGGTCGAGTTGCATCTAGAGACCCTAACCTCCTTCAATGAGAAAAGAAGGTACCCTAGGTTAGGACTTTACCTAGAAAGGTAAGTTGACCAAATCAATTTAAAGATTGAGGTAACCTTAACTGTCACTGTAACTGTTGGTATGTATGTCCATGGAGCAAGTCATATGATGATTGTAATGGGATACTTTGTAAATGATTTGAATAATAATAAAGGCAATTTCTGATCTATATGTTTAAACTATTTCTGAGATGATGGTGTAACATGATATATGTCTAAAGAATGATTTTACTCAATGACGTATGCTTTTGGGTTGAGGACCTAAACGATGAGATCATACAGATGTTAAGAGTATACATTCTTGTTTAGTCCCTAGTCGGTTGTTATTGTGGAAATAACCATAGACATCAATAACACTAAAGGCTAGATTGTGTGTTGGTTGATGACAGAATCTCATTAGTCATGATATAGTGATATCAAACCAAGTACATAGGTACTTGTTAGAGAACAAGGTACCAGATAGACCCACCGTGAGAGTGACACATGGAACCATTACTTGGTAGTCACAATCAGCTCTCACAGTGATGGTGGTGAGTGTGATTCTTAGACCTGAAATCACTACACTCAACACCTGTCATTGGGTACACTTTGACATCATCAAACGCAGTCCTGAAACATGGGTTGTTATAAAGGTGATGATTGGGTGGCTTTGACACATGGGGCTTTTGAGGGGTGAGTGATAGATATGGGATTTTCCCTCCTGAGGGAGTTTGATATCCTTGGCCACTTGAAGAGTAGGATTGAGAAAGGCATGCACATGCGCGTGTGAATCAATATGTGATATTGATGTCACACACATCTCACTCGGTCTGCTATGAGATCAAGGAAATGAATGAATGTTGACAGGATGACTGTTCCATGCCTCGAGTTCATTCAGGATATCAATGATAAAGGAATTATACATTCACTATAACACCATTCATAGATTGTAGGATTGAAAGTTGTTCTCCAACTTTCTCTTTCACTCGGGTAGCACTGATGTGTGACTAGGCACCACTCTTTGCTTGTGAAGTCATAAGTGTTATGGACTTTCACTGCCAACGTGAAATAGACCTGCAGGGTCACACACATAGGATTTAACCTGGAAGAGGAGTTTTGTCCACAAACAATGTTTAGATTGATTACTAAATGAGTTTAGTAGTTCAATTAAATACTCAATTAATCGATAGCTCAATATCATAATGTTCAAGGTGTTGGACACATTGATTGGAGTATCAGATTGATTGAAATCGCAATTGACTGATTCTGCACAATCTACACTCCCAACTGATCAGCTCATGTGATGAACTGATCGTCTCAGCTTGGTGAACCGGCCGGCTCATGTGATGAACCGATCGACACAAGGACAGGGTGAATGATTGCTTCAAGTGTTGAAACGATCAATTCAACTGTTGCAACCGGGCAAGTTGGGAAAGTAGGATTTGTGAGAATTTTCCTTGTGTTTCACTTGCCCAATTTGATTGGAATAAGGATTGGTATTCGATACCAATTAGAAACAAAAGAAGGAAAGTCAATTGGGAACTGGTCAGGACCACGAAATGACCGGTTCAGAAATGAACCGACCGGCTCAAGGGTCCCAACCGATCGGTTGAGGTGTCAACCGACCGGTTCATGTCTCCAACCGACCGTTTCAGTTGTGAAACGATCAGTTCAGGTTGCGAGTTGGTTGCTTTTGTGGAAAATCTCGAACCCTTCTACTCCTGCATTTAGTCCCATATTGCCAGGGACAGAGAACCCTGTCCCATGACCTGCCTATATATAGGGGTATTGGGGGCTTCTCATAGTACAACTCAGTGCAATCCGGTTACTCTGCAAAGTTGTCGTTCTCTCTAGTTTTGGTAACCGAGAGAGCCCGAGCAAGTGCTACCCGAAAAGGGAGGCACAACAAGGGAAAGACAACTACAGTTGCAACTGGCAGTAAGAGAGTGAGTTGGCGACTAGTACACCAACAAGAGGGTGTGACTCCTTCCGGTTCCTTGTGTGACAAGGAGATCGGAGTTCCAGGCGGTCCGTGTGGACGACTGCAGAGGTGGGAGACCTCTGTCACTCGGAGGACAACTGTCAATCCTGACAGTCCCGGTGAGACCAGGAGTCTTCAGTCCCGGTGCAACCAGGAGTTGCACAGACACTATCCAAGACCGGAGGTGAAGACCGCACAAGGCATGAGGTACTGTCGTCGAGCAAGCCTCGGGACAAGGTATGCATCCACAAACCATCTTTCCTATTGTATAGACGTTGACGCGATTCCTTTTGTTCTGGGTTTTGGGGAGAAAATTTTTGTTTCCGATGCTTCTCTGCCTCCTCTAAAACATAACAGTGGTATCAGAGCCACGTCAACTGTTCTATATTTTAGGATTATCGATATGATCGATTTTGGTTTTTCGCCTTTATTTATTGCATACGATGTGAATAAAATTGCCTTTATGCATGTCCAATCCACAAATCCCAAATATACATATATGATATGTAATATTAATGCACTCGATATGCATCACCCTTAAACGAGTTTTGTGGTGGATGTGTAGCATGGTTATGGCCTATAAACCCTATATCTATGTGTGGTTGTATGTGGTTGCTTGCATCTCGGTCTGCGCACCGATTCCCCTTCGTCTATTCCTGATGTAACTCGAAATAATTCGAGAATTCTTTTCCTATCTTTCCTCCCCCCGAATGTAACTCGGGGTTTCACAATTCAATTGTAAATAGGATAGATTTTATTTCCTGTTATGTCAAAGAAAACGGACGACCTGACGACGCTTGAGATGATCGATTCAAGGCGTGAACCGATCGGTTGGTGATCCAGACAGCCGGTTCGAGGAGTGAGACGAGCGGGTGGCAACCTGAGGAGATGTACGATGACCGGTGAACCAATCGGCTGGAGGCACCAGTCGATCGGCTGGTGGCACCTGAACAACCAACCTGATGGTGAGCCGATCGGTCATGGAGATGAGGTGATCAAACCCAGAAAGGCAGGCACATATTTCATCTTGTACAGGTTGCATGTGATGTAGACCTAGATGACCGTGATTCCTCTTGGCTCGAGGAATCCCAATAGGATGGCCATAATCATTGTTTTTTTATCATTTTGCATGTTTTCTGTGGGATATAGCATGTATATGATACGTACTATATATTGTGGTGATTGGATATGTATATGTATATAAAAATCCCTCATTAAATATTAAGTTTTAGATGCCTTCCAAATGTCACACACGTGAAAAACTGGATCAACCAAGTGTGGGCATGCCCAAGCGTGGTGCACCGTCTATCTTGTGGAAGCGTGAAGGATGAATGTGTGGGTCCGCCCAAGCACGGTGCATGTTCATCGTGTTGGATTTGGGTCGTACTTAACAAGGTGACCTAGATAGGATCTAGCACCTTGAGGCATGGAGATGATAATGGCAAGGAGTTGCATATGACATCTTTCAAGAGTTGCATATGATGCAATTGGAAAGAGTTGCCTACCTGGAAGATCTGAGTTGTGGGTGACAACCCAAGCTGGTCCATGGCTCAGAGGATTTCAGGATCTTGACCCACTAGAATATTGTACACTGCAATCTTCCAAATTGATGGTGAGGGTTGTCAATTTGAGTCAAAATAGTGGGAGCGGTAATTAATTAAAGGCCTAATTAACTATCATCAAATTTTATTCAAATCAAATCAAAAGGAGTTTTGACAAAATGAAATTTTCTCTTGTAGAATGGCAAAAGAATCATCTTTTAAAATGGGCAAATTAATTGAGAACAAATTCCATAACTGGTTGAGGACTGTGAGAAGTGTTCTGCACAATCTAGATATACCAGGAGCCTTAGAATCCACTCTATGTATGCTTAATGTGTTAGTGAAGAAGAAAGAAGGTAAGGGAGAGAAGTGTTCTCTCGCCAAACCAATTTCTTCTACATGGAGAGGATGGAAGGAACAATGGAAGAAGAAGTCAGAGATAGAGATCTCTACTTCTGGTGTATACGTGATAGAGATTAACTTTACTACTTCTTCGTCATGGGTACTTGATACCGGATGCGGATCTCACATTTGTTCAAATGTGAAGGATCTTAAGAGAAGTAGGCCTTTAGGGAAAGGCGAGGTTGAACTACGTGTTGCCAATGGGGCTAGAGTTGCCGCCAGTGGCGTAGGAACCTATGAGTTAACTCTACCTAGTGGGCTAATAATAGAGTTGAAGAATTGCTATTATGTACCTGTCATAAATAGGAATATCATTTCCGTCTCTTGTTTGGACAAGGATGTATTTTAATTTCTTATTAAGAATGGAAATTGTTCCATTTCTAAAGATGGGATCTTTTATGGCAGTGCCCCAATGTCTTATGGTCTATAATTGATAGATTTGGAGACAAGTATATACAACATAAACACAAAAAAGCAAAAACTCAACGACTCAAACAAGACATATCTCTGGCATTGTCGTCTAGGGCACATAAATGAGAAGCGCATTTCTAGACTCCATAAAGATGGTTATCTAGACTCTTTTGATTATGAATCAATAGAGACATGTGAATCTTGTTTGTTGGGCAAGATGACAAAGACTCCCTTTTCAGGCAAATGTGAGAGAGCTAGTGATCTATTAGGACTCATACATACTGATGTATGTGGGCCTTTTAGAACTAATGCCAGAGGTGGGTATCAGTACTTCATTACCTTTACTAATGACTTCAGTAGGTATGGCTATGTGTACCTGATGAAACATAAGTCAGAAACCCTTGAAAAGTTCAAGGATTTCATGAATGAAGTACATAACCAACTTGGTAAAAGTATTAAGGCACTTCAATCCGATCGAGGTAGAGAATACTTAAGCCAAGAGTTTGAGGACCTTCTGTGAGCCCGTGGTATTGTATCACAATGGACTCCGCCTGGAACGCCACAGCATAATGGTGTGTCTGAAAGAAGGAATCACACATTGTTGGATATGGTGTGATCAATGATGAGTTTTGTTGATCTTCCAATTTCTTTCTGGGGTTATGCTCTTGAAACCGCCGTGTTTACACTTAACCGAGTACCATCTAAATCGGTTCAAAATACACCATATGAGATAAGGACTGGGAAGCGTCCCGATTTGTTTTTTCTGAACATTTGGGGTTGTGAGGCTTACGTTAGGAAAATGTTTCCTGATAAGCTTGGACCCAAATCCGATAAATGTTATTTTGTTGGATACCCCAAGGAAACGAGGGGATATTATCTATACCACCCTACTGACAAAAAAGTGTTTGTTGCCAGGACAGTTGTGTTCCTAGAGAAGGAATTTATTTCCAAAGGAAGCAGTGGGAGGAAAATAGAGCTTGAAGAAGTTCAAGCCCAACAAGAAAACATTGAACCGATAGATGTACCAGAGGAAAATGTAGATTCACAAGGTGTTATAGAATTTCAGTCTCCTCAGGTAACACAAGGACCTCATAGATCTAGTAGGACCCGCCTTGAACCTGAGAGGTTCGGATACCTTGTGACTCAGGAAGGTGGTGAGTTGATCATAGATGATGACCCAACTACCTACGTAGAGGCTATGGAGGGACCATATTCTGAGAAATGGCTTGATGCCATGAGATCTGAGATGGAATCCATGTACTCCAACAAAGTATGGACTTTGGTGGAACCACCCGAAGGGGTAAAACCCATAGGATGCAAGTTGGTCTTCAAGAAGAAGACCGACATGAATGGCAATGTGCAAACTTATAAAGGCATATTGTTTGCGAAGGGATTTTGACAAGTTCAAGGTGTTGACTATGATGAAACCTTTTCTCCAGTTGCCATGATTAAATCCATCAGGATCATGCTTGCTATTGCAGCTTATTATGACTATGAGATTTGGCAGATGGATGTTAAAACTGCATTCCTTAACAGGAATATAAATAAGGATGTGTACATGACATAGCCTGAAGGTTTTGTAGATCCAAAGAATGCCAATAAAGTCTGTAAGCTGCAAAGGTCAATCTATGGATTGAAGCAAGCATCTCAGAGTTGGAATCTTCGATTTGATGAGGAAGTCAAAGTGTTTGGCTTTATTCAAAATGAAGATGAACCTTGTATGTACAAGAAGGTTAGTGGGAGCTCGACCACATTCCTCATATTGTATGTGGATGACATACTTTTGATGGGGAATGATGTCTTAGCCTTAGAGAATGTAAAGACTTGGCTTGGGAATACTTTCTCAATGAAGGACTTAGGAGAAGCATCCTACATCCTAGGAATTAAGATCTATAGAGATAGATCTAGAAGGATTCTCGGACTAAGTCAGAGCACGTACATTGACAAAGTGCTGAAGCAGTTCAGAATGGAGAACTCAAAGAGAGGCAACATCCCCATGCTACATGGAGTCACCGTCTCTAGAGCTCAATGTCCCCAATCTTGTGAAGAGAGGGAGCGTATGAATGGGATCCCATATGCATCAGCCATCGGATCCATCATGTACGCTATGTTGTGCACACACCCAGATGTCTCGTATGCTCTCAGCATGATAAACAGGTACCAGTCAGATCCTGGGGATGCTCACTGGACAGCCGTGAAGAACATCCTCAAGTACTTGCGAAGGACTAAGGATCAGTTTCTTGTGTACGGCGGCGAGGAAGAGCTGGTTGTAAAGGGTTACACCGATGCAAGCTTCCAAACCGATAAAGATGATTACAAATCGCAGTCAGGATTTGTGTTTTGCCTTAATAATGGAGCTGTGAGCTAGAAGAGTTCCAAAAAAGAAACAGTTGTCAATTCTACTACAGAGGCCGAGTATATTGCTGTTTCACATGCAGTAAAGGAGGATGTGTGGATCAGGAAGTTCATCTCTGAACTTGGTGTAGTTCCTAGTAGTTGTGATGCAATTGAGCTTTATTGTGACAATAATGGAGCTATTGCACAAGCTAAGGAGCCCAGATCACATCAGCGGTCCAAACACATACTGCGGCGCTTCTATCTCATACGAGAGATCATACATCGAGGAGATGTGAAGATTTGCAAAGTACCAACTGAAGACAACATAGTTGATCCACTGACTAAGGCCCTTTCTCAGCAGAAGCATGATGGTCATGCTAGGTCACAAGGACTGTGATTCCTTGGTGACTTGCTCTAAGTGCAAGTTGTTGGCTAAATGGACATCTGTAAATCCCTTTGTTTTGATAATGACAAACATTTCATTCTTGTTGATCTAACGTGCAACTTGAGTGTTGTAGGAATAAGGTGAATGACAAAGCACTAGGGAATCTATATGCTTGAATGATTGTAAATGTCATGAAATGTAATCAATTGTAAACTTGTACAAATATATAATGTACAAGTACTTAGACTTCATGTAAATCAAGCGTTAGATCTTTCCTAGCTAAACACCACATTTAGATAGGTCATCTCCTTCAATAGTGTCACATATGCACACTCATACACACACCTAATGTCTTTTTTTAAAACATTGAAACAGGGTCTATCTCGGTCGACAAAATCCTCGACCGAGACACTCTCGGTCGACAAACTTCTCGACCGAGAAAGACCCAAGTAGCCGTTAGACACAGCTGACAAGGTAGTTGGCAGTTGGAGATAAACGTTGCAAAACACTTGATCCAGATAGCCTGTCGGTCGACAAAACTTCGACCGAGTAGGTGTCTCGGTCGACCATTTCTCGACCGAGATGGACTCTTACAGCAACTGCAGAATTAATTAACTAGCCGTTGTTAAAGCAACTAACTTATACCTAACGGCTAGTTAAGCACTTAGAAACCCCTAGAAAGTGTCTAGAACGTCCTTAAGCATTTGTAGGACATTCCTATAAATAGGACATGCCTTAGGACACCTAATCTCACTTGTTTTACACTTGAGCAATCTTTGAGCATACACTTACATTGAGCAACCTGTTTGTGAGCAATTGAGCATATTGACAACTGGCTACTTCTTCTCTCAGCTCAAATTTCGTGTCCTATAGGCTAGCATCTCCTATCCACAGCAATCACAATTCCATACACATTGGTTAGGAGATCTACACGCTTGATCTAGGCAAATCAAGCCTTGTGCTTCAAAGGATAAGTTGTAATTTCCTTTTTCCTTTCTTGTTCACTATTATTGTTTGTACTCTCCTTGCTACTCCTAGGTTGGAGGCTGCGGATTGGAGAGGTTGGAGATCTTCTTGGTGAAGAAGGGGACCTTGAGCTACTTCAAGAAGGCTGGTGCAACGGGAGGTTACTTCTAAAGAGGAAGGCTACTTCAAGGGGGAGCTTGGAGTTACTTCAAGAAGGATACCTCGGGTTGGTGCATCTACTTCAAGTGAAGGCTGTTCAAGGGGTGTAAGAAAGTATTGTATTTTGTGTAATTCCTTGTGAAGGTAATAAAATTGATACTTTCAAAATCCTGGTTGGGTAAGCAACTGGGTAGTGGACTGACAACCTTAGTATTTGCTAAGGTTGGAACCACTCTAAACACTTGTCTCCTTCTTTCATTTTCAATTGTGGTTGTTTGAGTTAAATAATTGTTAAAATATCTTTAAAACTCTATTCACCCCCCTCTAGTGTTTTTCAATTGGTATCAGAGCAGGCTTCAAGGAGCTCTAATCAAGTCTTGAAGAATGGAGGGTGATGGTGATTACAACCGCAATAAAAGGAGCAACCTGGACCAATCTACAACATGTTGCAATTGGTGCTTAGGAACAAGCCACACAACATCTAGCTGCCCATGGAGATCAAAGAAGGAAGATGAGCACAAAGATTTTCTTATTGCTACAACAAGTGAAGAAGAAGAAGAAATAAGTCTTTTTTATTTATCTAAAGATGAGCTAGTTGCTAGTCTTGAAGAGACACATAATAAATATATTGAGTGCAAGAAGAAATTAAAGAAATCTAATAAAGCAAATGATGAATTACATGCTAAACTTCTTGCTATTACATCTGAAAATGAAGATCTTAAAAAGATCATTGAAGATCATAATATTAAGATAAAATCTATAGAGGCAAATTGCAAACTTCTCTCTTTAGAAAAGATTAATTTGCAAACTCAAGTGAACGATCTTCAAAAACAACCCATCTTGTGCTCACATCTAGATTATTATACTATCATGAAAGAAAGAAATTCATTATCATCTAATCTAGAACAAGCAAAGCTAGATATGAAGAAAAGAATGGAGGAAATTGCTAAGCTACAACAAGAAGTTTGTAGTCTAAGTAACAATGGCATTCTTGATAAAATCCTAAATGATCCTTATCGTCAAATTGGAAGGAGAGGACTAGGTTACAAGCCTAAAGGAAAATCTTATCAACAACCTAGTAAGGGAAGAACACAAGCGCCAAAGAGTCAATCTATGTATGTACCTAAAGGTACAAATACATATGTATCCAAGAACAACCTAGAATAAAATCATAGAAAGAGATATGAAGTTGATTCTATATGTTGTCATTACTGCTTGCGTCTTGGTCACTATTCATTTTCATGTCCTTACAAGAAAAAGGATGTCGAGTTAGTTTGGGTCCCAAAACCCCCAAACTAAATGAGCAAAAATAAGTTGAGATATGACCAAGGACCCAAATTGCATATTTATATGTCTATCTCAACTTAATAAATTAATTCAAGTATTTAAACATCTAATATATAATTCCTTTAAATCTACAAAAACAATTCTGATTTACTTACTGAAAACAACTCTTAAATAGTACAAAACCTTTCTCGGTCGAGAATCTGTCGACCGAGAAAGACAGTCGGTCGAAGACATGGTTGACCGATCCAGTCTCTGATAAATCTACTGAATGGGTTTTCAAATTGATCAAATTGCTATCGATTTATTGTTAATGACTGATCTTACAAGTTGAAGACCATCATGTGTTATGACATCTAGTATAAATGATCACTGTATTTTATGAAATTATTATTATATGTTGTTCATTACATCGTGGACATGCTTTCACTATTCAGCTCATAAAGATGATAGAAAATGATTATTGTATGCATGGATCCTTGATGACACATTGGCAAGCAAAATGATTCATTTCTCAATTAAGAATGTGAGATATTGCTTTCAAGGATATATATTTTCTTGAAGAATCTTACATGAAAACAAGGGTACAAGAAGAAATAGAATTTGATATTTATGTACCTACAATAAAGCTTATATAAATATTCTAGGAGAATTACGAACGGAAATCTTCATATTGAGTATCACTCAAAATTGCCTCTTGGTTAAAATCAAGCTTGACCAAGGGGCACTATGGTCGTAGTCAAAGTCGACCTAAAATAAGTTTGGCACAATACTTATTTGAATATCATTCTCTATATAAAAATTGTGATCAAAAGACCAATTAAAATTATGACCACAAAATTGTTCAAAGATTGGTAATAATAATCACAATATTACTCCCTTAGAAAACATATATATGCTCTACAAATTCAATCTATCATTTGCATTAAGAATCCGCTTATAAATTCATTCACAGTAAGTTTGTCGGTCGACGAATTCCTCGACCGAAAACATCTCGGTCAACCTATCTCTCTCGACCGACAGACTTCAAATAAAAATTACATCGGCAAAACTCAGACACACATTCGGTCGACAATTATTCGACCGAGCCAATGTCGGTCGACAATTGCTCGACCGAGAATTGACCGTTGGGATATGACCGTTGGAATCTGACCGTTTGAATATAACCGTTGCCGGTCGACCGTTGGGCGACCGAGTGGCATGCCTAGGATATGACCGTTGCCGGTCGTCGGTCGACAATTTGTCGACCGACCAGGTTACTGTATTGCTATAAAAGGGACCAAAAATGGGTCATTGCATTACACCTTCACATTCTTACTTCATTGGCTTCCTTCTAGTGCATTTGTGTGCAACTCTTTAGCCTCTCCATCTCCAAGACTTTCTTGCTTCTTCTCCACCTCAAAGACAAGAAATGGCTTCATCATCAACACGTGGAAAGAAGAAAGTTGCTAGCAGGAAAGAAATGGCGGCTACTCCACCATTGACGATCATCAACGACATCCCCTTCATCGACGCAGATGCTGGTGATCGCTATCTCAGGCTCTCCTCCAAAACTCCTCTTCCACGACGGCCGGTTGACGTCATGGACTTCCTCAGCATCGTCGACCTGGAGGATCTTTTTGAGGTGCAAAATTTTAAAGAATTTCATAATCCTTCCTTCCCTTCCTACTCTTCCAAAGTGGTAAATGAGTTCTATGCAAACCCAATCTCCCATTCTGAAAATGAAAATAACTTCTTCTACTCTATGGTCAATGGGCATAACTTTCGATTTATTGAGGAGGATATTCTTGACATGCTCAACATAGACTCAGAAGAATACCAAGACACTCTTGACCTTACCACTGGAAATCCACTCAATACTCTTTCCCAAGATGACAATACCGTCAATCTTAGTGAGATTAAACGAACCATTTTTCAATCTAACACAACTTGTCATGAAGATAGGGGTACCTACTATGCCATTAACCTCAAACCTGTAGCTAGGATTATCAACCTTATTGTTTCCACAAATATACATCCTAGAGCAAATAAGTCTGAAGTCCCTACCTTTTGCATGTATCTAATCTATGCCATCATCAAACACATTCCCATAAACTTTATCCGCATTATCATTAAGAATATTCTTGAGTTTTCTGGCAATCCCCCATATGCTGATTTCGTATGCCAAATCACTCAACACTTTCTTAAGACACAAATTGAGGACATGGGATACACATGGGAAAGAAGACCACAAAAAATAAGCAAAAACACAGTAGAGAAGATGGTAATTGATTTTGGTCACAAGAGGGCTAGGACGGGAGGTGAGACATCTAGTCAAGACATACCACCACCACCTCCTCCTACTAACCCATCCTATGATCCCATCCAAAACACCCTAACTTATGTTGCTGGGTCACAATATCATCTAAGCAGACAATTAGATTATAGCCACCATGCCATGACCTACCTAAATCAAAGGATGCAAACCCTCTCTCCAAATCAACCGGATGAATATCCTTATTCTTTAAATCCTGGCATGCTCAACCCATATAATCCCTCTTACAACTACTACCAAACTCCACCTCCACCATCTACAGATCTCACACATACTCAGTTTTCCTCAATACAATTACAAGACATTGCTGCTCATTTCCGCTTTGATCGTGTTCCTACCTTCTTGGAAGCATATGCATTAACCAAGACATGTGCTTTGGAGTGGCAAACTTTAGTCAAGTATTATGGAGCTGAGCCATTTCTTGGAAAAGACCCTGATATTGATGTAATACTTAAGTCTTTCCAGTGAGATTTGGAGTGTCCGTTGTATTAGTTGTAATGAAATGGTTATCTTTGCATGATTGTAATGAAATGGTTATCTTTACATGACTTGGTTATCTTTGCATGATTGTAATAATTCCATGATTCTAATGAATTGGTTATGTTTACTGATTATAATGGATATTCCTCTATGGCATCATTTGAACATGGCTTATAAGACTATTCTAGTAGAGCATACAAAGTAAGGGGAGTAATAAATATGTCATAAATTAAAAAGGATGAAATCTTTGCAAATACCTAAAATTTAAAATTGTGGCTAAATTGACCATCTATTGAAGATGGATATCTATTTAAGGGGGAGCAATACTTTTCATATAATTTTTTCTTTCTTTTTAAATGGATATCTTTTTGAAATGACAAAGGGGGAGAAATAAATATAAATGCAAAACTCAATCAATGAGTTTCATAAACAAATCTTGGCTTTACATTGAAAGTTGCTATATTCCCTAAAGAATTGGATTTCATGTTCCATAATTCATGGGGAATAATAAGCACACATTTTATAAACAAGAGAAGAAATTTACAAAGGTAATCTTTAGGTATGAAACTCACATGTTTTATATTTTCTTATTTTATATTTAGGAAATGTTTGTCATCTTCAAAAAGGGGGAGATTGTTGGCTAAATGGACATCTGTAAATCCCTTTGTTTTGATAATGACAAACATTTCATTCTTGTTGATCTAACGTGCTACTTGAGTGTTGCAGAAATAAGGTGAATGACAAAGCACTAGGGAATCTATATGCTTGAATGATTGTAAATGTCATGAAATGTAATCAATTGTAAACTTGTACAAATATATAATGTACAAGTACTTAGACTTCATGTAAATCAAGCGTTAGATCTTCCCTAGCTAAACACCACATTTAGATAGGTCATATCCTTCAATAGTGTCACATATGCACACTCATACACACACTTAATGTCTTTATTGAAAACATTGAAACAGGGTCTATCTCGGTCGACAAAATCCTCGACCGAGACACTCTCAGTCGATAAACTTCTCGACCGAGAAAGACCCAAGTAGCCGTTAGACACAGCTGACAAGGTAGTTGGCAGTTGGAGATAAACGTTGCAAAACACTTGATCCAGATAGCCTGTCGGTCGACAAAACTTCGACCGAGTAGGTGTCTCGGTCGACCATTTCTCGACCGAGATGGACTCTGACAGCAACTGTAGAATTAATTAAATAGCCGTTGTTAAAGCAACTAACTTATACCTAACGGCTAGTTAAGCACTTAGAAACCCCTAGAAAGTGTCTAGAACGTCCTTAAGCATTTGTAGGACATTCCTATAAATAGGACATGCCTTAGGACACCTAATCTCACTTGTTTTACACTTGAGCAATCTTTGAGCATACACTTACATTGAGCAACCTGTTTATGAGCAATTGAGCATATTGACAACTGGCTACTTCTTCTCTCAGCTCAAATTTCGTGTCCTATAGGCTAGCATCTCCTATCCACAACAATCACAATTCCATACACATTGGTTAGGAGATCTACACGCTTGATCTAGGCAAATCAAGCCTTGTGCTTCAAAGGATAAGTTGTAATTTCCTTTTTCCTTTCTTGTTTACTATTATTGTTTGTACTCTCCTTGCTACTCCTAGGTTGGAGGCTGTGGATTGGAGAGGTTGGAGATCTTCTTGGTGAAGAAGGGGACCTTGAGCTACTTCAAGAAGGCTGGTGCAACGGGAGGTTACTTCTAAAGAGGAAGGCTACTTCAAGGGGGAGCTTGGAGTTACTTCGAGAAGGATACCTCGGGTTGGTGCATCTACTTCAAGTGAAGGATGTTCAAGGGGTGTAAGAAAGTATTGTATTTTGTGTAATTCCTTGTGAAGGTAATAAAATTGATACTTTCAAAATCCCGGTTGGGTAAGCAACCGGGTAGTGGACTGACAACCTTAGTATTTGCTAAGGTTGGAACCACTCTAAACACTTGTCTCCTTCTTCCATTTTCAATTATGGTTGTTTGAGTTAAATAATTATTAAAATATCTTTAAAACTCTATTCACCCCCCCCACTAGTGTTTTTCACAAGTGGGAGTCTGTTGGTATGTATGCCCATAGAGAAAGTCATATGATGATTGTAATGGGATACTTTGTAAATGATTTGAATAATAATAAAGGCATTTTCTGATCTATGTGTTTAAACTATTTTTGAGATGATGGTGTAACATGATAGATGTCTAAAGAATGATTTTACTCAATGATGTATGCTTTTGGGTTGAGGACCTAAACGATGAGATCATACAGATGTTAAGAGTATACATTCTTGTTTAGTCCCTAGTCGGTTGTTATTGTGGAAATAACCATAGACATCAATAACACTAAAGGGTAGATTGTTTGATGGTTGATGACAGTATCTCATTAGTCATGATATAGTGATATCAAACCAAGCACATAGATACTTGTTAGAGAACAAGGTACCAGATAGACCCACCGTGAGAGTGACACAAGGAACCATGACTTGGTAGTCACAGTCAGCTCTCATAGTGATGGTGGTGAGTGTGATTCTTAGACCTGAAATCACTACACTAAACACATGCCGTTGGGTACACTTTGACATCATCAAATGCAGTCCTGAAACATGGGTTGTTATAAAGGTGATGATTGGGTGACTTTGACACATGGGGCTTTTGAGGGGTGAGTGATAGATATGGGATTTGTCCCTCCTGAGGAAGTTTGATATCCTTGGCCACTTGATGAGTAGGATTGAGAAAGGCATGCACATGCACGTGTGAATCAATATGTGATATTGATGTCACACACATCTCACTCAGTCTGCTCTGAGATCAAGGAAATGAATGAATGTTGACATGATGACTGTTCCATGCCTCGAGTTCATTCAGGATATCAGTGACAAAGGAATTATAGATTCCCTGTAACACCATTCACATATTATAGGATTGAAAGTTGTTCTCCGACTTTCTCTTTCACTTGGGTAGCACTGATGTGTGACTAGGCACCGCTCTTTGCTTGTGAAGTCATAAGTGTTATGGACTTTCACTGCCAACGTGAAATGGACCTACAGGGTCACACACATAGGATTTAACCTGGAAGAGGAGTTTTGTCCACAAACAATGTTTAGATTGATTACTAAAGGAGTTTAGTAGATCAATTAAACACTCAATTATTCGATAGCTCAATATCATAATGTTCAAGGTGTTGGACGCATTGATTGGAGTATCAGATTGATTGAAATTGCAATTGTCTGATTCTGCACAATCTGCACTCCCAACCAATCAGCTCATGTGATGAACCGATCGGCTCGGCTTGGTGAACTGATCGGCTCAGCTTGGTGAACCGATTGACTCATGTGATGAACTGATCGGCTCAAGGACAGGGTGAACGATTACTTCAAGTGTTGAAACGATCGGTTCAACTGTTGCAACCGGGCAAGTTGGGAAAGTAGGATTTGTGAGAATTTTCCTTGTGTTTCACTTGCCCAATTTGATTGGAACAAGGATTGGTATTCGATACCAATTAGAAACAAAAGAAGGAAAGTCAATCGGGAACTAGTCAGGACCACGAACCGACCGGTTCAAAAATGAACCAACCGGCTCAAGGGTCCCAAACGATCAGTTGAGGTGTCAACCGACCGGTTCAGGTCCCCAACCGACCATTTCAGTTGTGAAACGATCGATTCAGGTTGTGAGTTGGTTGCTTTTGTGGAAAATCTTGAACCCTTCTACTCCTGCATTTAGTCCCATATTGCCGGGGACAGAGAACCATGTCCCATGACCCGCCTATATATATAGCGGTATTGGGGGCTTCTCAGAGTACAATTCAGTGCAAGCTGGTTACTCTGCAAAGTTGTCGTTCTCTCTGGTTTTGGTAACCGAGAGAGCCCGAGCAAGTGCTACCCGAAAAGGGAGCCATAGCAAGGGAAAGACAACGGCAGTTGCAACTGGCAGCAGGAGAGTGAGTTGGCGACTAGTACGCCAACAGGAGGGTGTGACTCCTTCTGGTTCCTTGTGCGACAAGGAGATTGGAGTTCTAGGTGGTCTGTGTGGACGACTGCAGAGGCGGGAGACCTCTGTCGCTCGGAGGATAACTGTCAATCTCGACAGTCCCGGTGAGACCAGGAGTCTTCAGTCCCGGTGCTACCAGGAGCTGCACAGACACCGTCCAAGACCGGAGGTGAAGACCACACAAGGTGCGAGGT
The DNA here is from genome assembly GCA_963693085.1 of Alisma plantago-aquatica. NCBI lineage: Eukaryota > Viridiplantae > Streptophyta > Magnoliopsida > Alismatales > Alismataceae > Alisma > Alisma plantago-aquatica. Next base: position 1,308,784,663 of record OY856409.1, on the reverse strand, counting down.
ACTGTCGCCGAGGAAAGCCTCGGGACAAGGTATGCATCCACAAACCATCATTCCTATTGTATAGACGTTGACGCGATTCCTTTTGTTCTGGGTTTTGGGGAGAAATTTTTTGTTTCTGCTCTCTGCCTCCTCTAAACCCAACAGTAACGACCCCACCTCCTAGTAACCCCCAATTAAGGGAGACCAAGAGGTCAGAGCCTTCATTCCAATTTCTTGATCAAAGGTTCAACAAATAATCAATAATAATTATCAAATTCTACTAAACTAGACTGAAAGGCTGTAATAAAATTAAACTTTTCATACCTTTTTCAAAAGCTTGGATATCTACTTCTATCCATCTGGAATCTATTATAACTAATCCTCCTTTGCACTTTAATTCATATTTAATTCCATAATTGCCACTTTATTGTTTGTTCTTTTCACTTGTACCTAAAATGCCAACAAACAAAACGTCCGTCAGCATAAAGTTGGTATGTGGGGGAAACAATAATCATGCAATTAACAACAACATATTGCAGTAAATTATAGTTTAACAACCAACTTTACATTTTAAATATAACTGCGTGATCCACACATATCCTATCCTCTGCGTTGTCCCTACAGTGGACTTGGATGCTACCTTCCTTTTGGTAGATCCCCGTTAAACCCCTCATGATCCCACCTAATAGGTGAACTAGTTTCTAGGGTTGAGTCACATGGCACTACCCATAGGTAGCCTACTCCTTAACTCATGGTATGCTAAGAGTTTCATGGCACTACACGTGGGTAGCCCAATTTCTAACTCATGATAACCTAGACCTTACTCTAGGTTACCCCTTTTTAACATTTGCAAAGCCACCGAGGAGGATCTGGATCTAAGCCAGTTATATATACATTTATAGTGATAGTCATAGTCACTCTATAGTTGCATGAAATAAAAGGCATCCAATAGTTATTTTCAAGCAACTGATAAAAATGTTCGGAAATCACCGTGAAACTAAAGCGATTATTCATAAGCGTAACCACATACCTGATTTTATGATTTGAGATAGAAATATTCCATGCAAGTAAGAAATCCAAGCAAGCAAGCACATATAACAAGATCCTAAAATAATCATGCAATCCCTTTTATTACTCATGTCATCAAGATCTATTAAACCTAGCTCACTTCCTATGGTTTCTAGTCCATTTTTAAGGTTTCCATTGCAATTAGGGTTTCACTTCATTTTCACTATTTTAAACCCTAATTTTACACAATTACTCACAAACCCTAATTATCTCATTTATTCTCCACGAAAGATATTAATGTTAACTTTTAACAACATATAACCCTAATTTCATACTAAGTCACAAATAACCATCAATTAAGTCCATAAAGCCTCTTTCACATTTAACCTACCATTTTTATTCTTTTGAACCATAACAAGATCATTATGCTCATTTATCACCAATTCATAGTTCATTATGGTCTGATTCACATATGAACTCTATTTGTCATTAATTCTACCTTTATCCATTAGTAAAACCCTAATTATCATATTAAGGATATTTATCCACAATTAGGAACTTCTATACTCAAAATAGCTTAGAATCATCATATCTTAACTTTATTCATGATTTTGAATAATTAAAGCCATTAAGAATCACATTTACCAATATTAGGGTTTCAAGGCCCGTTAAAGCATATTTACGCACATGAAACTCCAAATTAAACTAATTACGTGCAAAGTTCATCCTTTTTATTCTTAATGCACCTTTTTACAGTTAACATGTTAATATCAACTTTAATCATCTATTAAACCCTACTAAATACATTAATCATCTCAAAATAGGTTTTCTTAATCTTTAATTCATCAAAGTAGATAAGTTACACTAATTTTTGAACAGCAAGAGGAATTAGCTCCAAAACCATTTTCAATGAATTCCTCTCATTTTTCTAAGCAAAATACATATATTATTTGCTACTATCGGAGTTACCAATATGGAGATATGATTTTTGAAAATTGAACTCACCAGAGCCAATCAGGAGGTGCCACGTCTCCTCTATCATGCAACGTTGCTTTGCAGCTGTGTTGGAAACATTTCAAAATGTATAAAATGCCCTCGGTTAAGTTAAGCATTCTTTTAGCCCACGGAGGGAAAAACCGTCCAACGCCACGTCGTCTTCAACCTCACGCAAGCTCTGTTTGAGCACTGCCCTACTGCTCTTTGGGGGTCCGCCCCTCTCCATCCTAGGGTTGTGGACTGCCGCCAATGGCCGCCCTAGCTTCGCCATCGTCTGCCGCACCTAGGGCGCCGCCCATCTGGTGACTTAAGTGGCTTGTTCGGTCTTGGCAAGCACACGATGCAGCCATGGCGCTGGCCTCTCTTACAATCATGCAGTTGTTGTTGTTCCTGGCTAGGGTGTAGGGACAACTACGGAGCAGTTTCACGGTGTCGTGGGAGTAGCATGTTTCCTTCCAAACCCATCCTTGGCCCCTTGTTTGCCCCAGGGTTTTTCCACCCTCCACGACTAGGGTTTATGGACAAAATGAGGAAGAAGAAGAAGAAGAGAAAGAAATGTGGGATTCTCAAGACTCGAGGCTAAGGGTCCAACCCTTATATAGGGGAGGTCATCCACACCCTAACATGCTTGCCCATGAAGAAAACAAGGCTTCTCCTCATTAGGAAACCTTCTTTCCATAATTGAGAATGAATTCTCTCTTTAAATTAATTCCTTGTTTCCCCTTGATCCTTGGTCATTAAGGAATTCGAAATTCTCTCTTTTATCTTCCTGTTCTTGTCTTTTAATTTATTGGCCACGAAAACATATATTTCCCTTTAGTAGAAAATACCACTTCTTTAACAATACCACATAATCCATTAATTATGTATTCACATTATCTTCTTATTTTCTATTATATGTATTTTCTCTTTCTTTTTTCTTCATTGGGGCTCCTTGGACCCCAAGAAACTCTAATATTTCAAAATTCCTTTATAAGGATACTTATTATCCTTCTAGATGCATCTATTTCCATTATTTCGTCATTATCTTATTTATTTCTTATTAAACTATCTCTTTTTGAGGATTTTCTCCTTATCTTTCTTTTTATTTCCTCATTGGCATTCCTTTTAATATTAGAAACCTCATGGATACAAAAATCCACCAAGGATAACTCAATTATGCCTCTTTCCACTTATTTTCCACATTTTATCATTATTTTCAATTTCTTTCTTAATAAAGAAATATTTAATTGATCTTTTCTTTTCTTATTGCTTTCTTTTTGCAACTTTGGACTCCTTGGAACCCAAGGAACCCAAGAGGTACGAAATCCACCTTTGGATTACATACATTTGCCTTCTAGAGGTTTCTACATTTTTCTTTTCTCCATTTCTTATTTAATAATGGAGTTCATTTTGTCTTTTCCTTATTATTGGGCCCAATAGCCAATAAAGCCCACAAAACAATCATCAAGGCTATTGTAAATGAAATACATTTATTCAAAACAAATTATATCTTTATTTGTTCAAATATCTTTAATATGAGAAATCACATTTCTCACCAAATGAACCCAAAAGTTGGGGTTGTAACAGTCACCTAAAGGGTGGAGAATTAATGATATAAAATTTGAAAGCACATAAATTGAGTATGATTCTTTGAATCTAGGTATGCCATCTATGTGGGACATTATATATATTCACTATGGAAGTGGCTAACCGTATGAGACCAAACCCAGAAAAGAAATGGTGCCATGAGTCTAATGAGGGGAATAATGAGCATTATAAGAGATGGAGGAAATCTGGTTTAAAGAATTGCTTATGAAAATAATGTACTTGAAAATAGTTACAGTTGTGACATCCCCAAGAAACCCTTGGGTAGGGTAGAGTCCTAAGTCAATCCTAAGGTCAAGTAGGGTGTATTAAAGGTACATAGGACCGATGGATTAGGAGTTAATTGTGCCATGAATGCATAAGACCATGTGGTCGGGAGGTAACAACTACGTTTGTCTGAGGCCCATGCCTCAGGAGTTTGGCCACCTTCATGATGTTCATGTGGCCTAAGGGGTGAATGTGATAGGCACTCCCTAGATTCATAAGGATGAAATCACTCCAAAAGTACCTATACCCCTAGAGACCTTAAGGAAGTGGCTAAGGCTCATGATACCTGAGGTGAAATCATAAGAGGAGTTGTGTACAAACTCAAGAGTGAAAGAGGCATTTGACTTCATGAAATATAAGAATTGTGGAACTAAAAAGTATGTATGGTTTAGAGTCATGTTGAGAATGATTCAACCTAAAATGTAAAATTTTAAGATAGTGCTTTTGGAATGGGATGAACTTTGTTTTTGGGATGCAGTCAAATGCTTATATCATCTCATTATGAGAGAGAGAGATTGGGTAGACATATGTTTTGCTTAAAATTATATATGAGAATGAATACTTATGTTGAATTTAATGACATGGCCTAGGATTGGAGGTGTACCTCACCCTCATGAGAAAATTAAATGTACAATAAGTTGGAAACCTAGGTGAAAAAGTTAATCACCTAATGAAATTGAAATCACATGTGAAAATGTAATCATCAAGAAATGATTCCATACAAAGGATGTGGATATACCTTGAATTAACAATTTTAGTAATTATGTTAGGAATTTTCTTATCAATAAAAGATGTTAAGGATATTTAAGTAGGGTTTCCAACCCTAAGGTTTGAAACTAAAATGAGTTATCGTTAACCTCAATATTACTGTGTGTGAATTTTGGGGACAAAATAACTTTTAAGGGGAGTGAATGTAATATCATCAATTTTGTGAAATTCAGGTATATAAACGAATTGATTTGAAAATTCCCCAATGATATTATTCATGTAATGATAATATTAATCATCTTTATGGCATGAGTGCTTGTGGCACAAGTTAAATAAATAAAAGGAATTCATACAAGAGTAAATAACAATGGATTTTGATATGTTGTCAAGTTTTCGGGGGAAAATAAAATACATGGTCTTTTGAATAATTAAAAGAATAATGATTTTGTTGAGAGTGGTAACACAATATCTGGGGCATCAAATATGAAAATCTCACCCTAACTTTTGGGATACTCGAAAATAATGAAAAGAAAGAAATTCTATAATAAAGAGAAAAAGGACATTCCATTAGATAATGGTAACAGTTGGAAACGTGCAAGTTTTATGTGTAAACGATCTCCCAATAAAAGCCCACAAATGTGATGTAGGTGGGGAAAATATGAATGGGTTTTCATGGAATAAGAATAATTGAATTAAGGAATACCTCAACGAAAGAGATAAAGAATAAATATAAAATTATAAGTCGTAATGAGTTTTCCAGAGGCCTAATAAGACAAGTATCAAAAATGTGAGTTATGCCTTATAATACTTCCTTGATGTTTTCTTTTGCCAAAAGTATTACTTTTGTGACAGGGTTTGGTTAGTTAAGATTCTAAGTTAGGAAAGGAATACTTTGCTTTTGGAAACTACAACGGAATACATAGAAGAATTGTCGATTAGTTAAAGTGTTTAATCAACCCCGACCTTGACCCAAAAGGGAAACAATAGCCTGATGCTCATGACTCCTTTCTCTCCCTCTCCCTCCCTCATGCGGTCCCTTGGAAACCATTAGGGTCTATGTAAGTTATGTATATATAAATCAGGATTCCTACGTTGCTAGGGGGAACACCAAGGTTGGGACCGAGCCTAGATGCCATCACCATCCTACGTGATCCTTCTCTCTAGCAGCCATCATCTAAGGCCCTACAGTGGGGAGTTTCTACCAAATGGAGGTTGAAGATCAGGTTTGGTGGTGAGAGGGATGATGGAGGAAGGCAAACAAGGTAGCAAGCGAGGTTGGAAACCGCATGTAGGGATCACAATCATGGTTACTCTTTTACAAAGCAATATCAACTCTTATTGCAACATGAGTTGATGGAGGGAATGTAGAGTCTAGCTCTACTGGTGTGGGGTGTAGGACAGTGAGGATCTAGATAGGTAGAAAGCAGCTGTTGGCCATGTAGGGTGGGATGGTGGCGACATCGGACCCCATGTCTATGAGCATCACGCGAGAGCGAGACTACCCCCAGAAGAGGTCATGCAGTCAACCTGATTAGAGAATATGGCAAAGAGGAATGGAAGGAGGCAGTACTGAGGTTGGATGAAGAAGAAGTTTTGTTGGGACTCGTAACCTACGGTGGCATGGTGTGGAGGTGGAGGATCATACACAGCATCTGACGTAGCCGCGATGCCCGTGACGTGTTCACGTGAGGGAGGACACAGACTCGCAAAGAAGAGTACCAATAGATGTTTGTTCTAGGAGGGAGAAATTGGAGTGAACCACTCCTCCCACAATTAACCAGCATAGCTATGAGGGGACCAATGATATGATGCCATGTGGCCCAAATTTTAAGGTAAAAGTACTTTTCTTGTTTAATTCTTAGTAATTGCTAGGAATGTCCAAAAATAACAAGATTATATATCAAAATGATTAGAAAAACAAGAGGAGACCAAATAATTTTAGAGCCAATTCTAAAAGTACTACAAAGAAGGATTAAAGTGATGAATAATGTTTAAAAAACCCTTGTTGTGGGTACTAAAATGATGGAAGCATTAGAAGTCCTTTCTTTTTTATTGTTATATGACATTGTGGAATACAATAATGTTTTAACATGATTATGAATAGAATTATGATAACGGAAGTTTCTAATGTGGATTTATGGGTAAAGATCATGACTTGATATGAATGTACTAAATCTGATATAAGTGGTCCTAATATAATATCATGGTAGATTTGATAGTCATGAAAACACATAAAATGAATTAGGGTTATTCAGTCACTAAAGTGAGAATCATGGGAATTAGGGTTTCAATGCATAACCCTAAGGTAACTCAATACCACTGAAACCTAAACCCTAGATTAGAGCTGAATAGGGTTTTATCTAATTAGAGTGATGGTGACAACTTAGGATTTACAGACTTGCATATTTGAATGTTTTATTTTCTTGCTTGGATAATATGTGTGGAGTATAGTTATATGATAATCTCCTTGGCTCACCATCAATGTATGTGGTTATGATTATGACTACCCAAAATATAGTTTTCTGATGTCTTCCAAATGATTTCTGAGGACTATTCCATGAATAAACTATTGGTTGTTTATTTAATTCATATTCAACTATAATGCAAATGTGAGTATCACATAAGTAAATGATAATTTTCTTAACTCTACGCTGACGTATACCAAGGGGTGATGCACATGAGCCATGGAGGGGACTGTGGTTATGCCTAAGATAATACATCTAGTAAGGGTTAAAATATGTAAAGAATATGTCAGTCTTAATGTGAAATACTTGATGCTTGTATGTGATTATCTTAGTTGCACACATTATGGTTTTACCCCACGTACATAGTATAACTTTTTATACTGATTCACATTTTGTTTGTTGGCGTTTTAGGTACGTGCTAATTATGAAGATGTCAACATGTGATGGAAATTACCTGAAAGCATTAAAGATAAGTTAAAGGAGGATTAGATAGCTAGTTACTTCTTCTCAACATATATTAGTTTCATGAGGAATATCATTGTACAATTTGTAAACAATATTTGGAATAAATGAAATTATTTGTTGTTATTTATTATTTGATAAGTCTCGATCCTTGGTAATATAGGTAATGGCTCAAAACTTGAAGTTATTTCCTTAATTGGGGATGTTGAAAGTGAGGTCGTTACATTTTGCATACTTGATACAAAGATACAAAATTTTGATTTCTATTTGGAAAGTTATTCCCTCATTGATTGCATGCATGACTAGATAGGTTGGTTGGCTAAAAATTGATTCTATACCATAGCCTACCTCTTTGAAAGGCCACCAACACTCATTCTTGGAAAATAGTAGCACAATGTTCAAACATCAAAAAAGGGTAGGTTAGTGCCCCTAGTTTAGTGGAATTATGCTTCCACGCCTCTCCACAGAGTTGAAGAACATAGGGTCCCTGAGTATATTTGGAATTTTAGTTGGTGTATTGTCGTTCTCCATAGGAGAGAACATATGGCTTCTCCAACAACTTGACATTAACATGTGCTATCTATTGAAAAATTGAATAAATAGTTTCAGAAATTGGATATTAAATCTTTTTAATTTGAAAACCCATTGCTACATTTTGATGCTTACCTATATTGTTTATTCATTTGTATTTTTTCATAAAAATCCTTTGTATACAAGTTCATATTGTTTTATTCTCCAAATACTAATTTTTTGCCAACTTTGTTGACCCATGTTTCCCTTATTAGGGCCCGGACAAGTGATCAGAGAAGACCTAGAAGAGATGTGCAAGAGTTGCTCCCTGTTGAAGAGTAGATTTGAATACATGACTATTCATAATTTTGAAATCTTTTGTATAGCTTTTGTGGCTCTGATGTAACACATGATTGTAAAATGATTTGTTTATATTTTTTGATGCAATTTTGTAAAAATTTGATCATAACAATCGGGTCTTTACAAATGGAGTTTAAAACTCCTTATATCTAATATTACCTTGTCTCAAAAATAGGTGGGACCAAACTCTATATGAACTAATTCAAGAGTCATGAGATGAAAAACCCTCAGTAGGAAAACCCTATTCATTCCCAAGGAACCCTCAACTCTCATACTAAGGCACTGAGGACCAATTTTGAATCTAAATCTTTAATAGAAAGACTCACAACCAATGGACACCTTACAACAAAATGTAATCGAAAATGTCCTTTTAATAGGCATGCACATGCTCGTGGTCAATCTCTAATCTAAGGCATGTTGGGAGTGAATCCTATTGGGATGTCTCTGAGGTCTAGAGCCTTGGCCCAATTGGGTAGGGAATTTCTACTAACATACCTATGACATGACATGGATTTAGCATTTATAGTGACACCAAGTTCTAGCAGGGCTTTTTCCATCTTCTCCCCTAGGATGAGGTCCCACCTCATAATAGACCGGGCTACAAATTTTCTGAGGGAGGAAACATCTATCACCAAATCAGGATGAGAGATAACTTAAATTGCTTGGGGTTTCAAACTTCTAACTTCATGCAAGAAGGTGGATGAGAAGGAGGTGATCCTGACACATGAAAACATACATCTATACCTTGAGTGCTAATTACACATAGACATGAGCCTAGATTTCCCCCGGTCAGATAATTTTCCAGAAATGAGCTCATAACATTATGCACCTCAAGGACCTAAGTCCAACACACAATTCTAAATATCGTGGAGGGAGTACCCACAGATAATGTCACCTTTCATGAACTAAAAAATTTTCATTATGAAAATAAAATCATTAGAAAACCTTGGCTTCTTATGTCAATAAATTTTATATAAAAAAGGAAAAATACATCATTGTGGTTCTCCAAAAGAATTACAAGTCACTAGCACCAAAGATGTCGATGCAAGACACTCCAAGTATTTGTGACAGAAATCCCAAACCGTAGGGAAGGAATCATGGAAAAACTCTTCCAGGTCAACCAAATATCTGACACCTGCTTTTGGACTTTTCAAGAATCTAACTATTATCTTCTTTAAGAATGGGGGAAAATCTTCAGCTTGATACACACACTATCAATGATTGATATACCTTAGTACTAACATAGGGTAGTACAAAAAACATCCTTATAGATCTGGAAAAATAATAAACCATTTAAAACCATGAAAGTTCATGTTGCATGCCAAGTTATCAAGACATAACTCCATTTATCCTCAACAAACATTTGCAACCTTCACATTTCACAAGACATCGAGCCAGATCTCCACGCAATTGAAGGGGCTCACACACTTGGACGTTATTCGACAAAAACTCCTTCACCATGCTATAATAAGGATTCAAAGACTTTGCTAGTCTAGCAGGACCAAGGTCCATACCCTGATAAATCTAAAGAACTTGGAAGGATCCCCTTATCTTTCTAGTTAATTAAAGGAACAACATTTTGCTTCCTCGATAGAGTAGTTATTATTCCAGAAGTAGTAGTCATCACTGACCCAATAGTCTCTCCAAAGGACAACTCTGTGAGCATGATCAAAGTACACGCTCGCAGGTAAGGCATATCAAGAGAAACAACAGCACAACACACTTTACTCTTAAAGATTCCCACATGGAGGCCATCTGAATGAAGAAGCCATCACCAGTCAACCAAAGAGAAGCCTAAGACTTCTTCACACCAATTAGACTCCCCATCTCAGTAGTACAACATGAATTTCTTAGTACCACCAACCATTAGCCATGAAAAGGAAGCATGGTGATCATAGATACATCCTCCAAGGTTGGAGTCATAATGATGTCACCAACACAGAAGTTGTGACTCAGAGAATCTTCCCAGACTTCAACTCCCTTGATATAGGGACATAAACTAGATGAAGAAGATGACATGTCAAGCCAAAGCTCACCAACCAATTTCTTCTATCTCTAAAGTATTGGTGATTCAACATCGCACCAAGGATGGTTTCATAGAAGGACGCTGCAAAAGTGGATCTTTTGTATCTCCTTATCTCCCATGACCCCGAGTCTTGAGAAGAAAGATGTGCTAAAAGGATGAGGGATGCATCCCTATTTATAGGTCTTATATAGGATAAACTCATTTCCCAGAGACAAGGAGACTCCATGTCTTTTTCCCAGATGGAATCTCACAATCTGCCATATGCTTTGACATCAACGGCTAACACAAACATGCATCCAGATACAAGCAAGACTCGATGTCCCACATGGTTAGAGAATCACTACTATGTGCCACCTCTGGTCAGTACTCAAATTGAGGCAATCCACTAATCTACCAAACATCTTCCAAAGATCAAACTTTGAAATTATTTTGAATTGAAGATCACAAAACCTCAAAGTTTCATTTAAACTCGAAATTTAAACTTAAAAAAAGAGTTTTATTAATATCAACACGACTAATATATGATTTTTTTTAGGAAATAAAAATACATCATGGAATGAAAATGCTAAAAATAAACAATTGCTTCCTCAACGTCTTCTTCAGCCACCCTATCGAGTGGTTGGCCAAAGGTTGATGATCTGTGGAAGAAGAACTAGGGGAATGACACTACCCATATGTGTAAGAGAAAATAGTATTGGTAGATCACTAGTGACCAAAAGAGGAGTTACTAGAAGGCACCCCCACAACCAAAGAAACATCTCTACACTGAGAAAAACATGTCCCTACACCAGATGAAGATGGATTTGCACTCTAAATGGGTACATCTGAAGAAAAGTCTTGTACATCAGAACATCCCCCAAAATGATGACTTTGTCCATAGCCTGGTGGGATACTCAAGCCAGAGAGTCCACCTACCGCATTTGAAGCCTTAACTAACTATGTGAAGGATGAGGTCCAACAAAAGTCACTTGGGAAGTGAAATGAGCCTCCAATGCTGAAATCTCAATGAGGTTGCAACCTGGGGAAGTTGGCATAACCACCGACATCAACTTGAGGGGAAGGAAAAGCCTTAGGAGAGGAAAATGTGTTAGGAGGGGGTTGACAATGAAACTCATACCCTTGATCATATTGCTCCTCAGCCAAGTCATAATCAATCACCTATAAGAAAACACAAGTTATAGATGATGCAAGATGATGAAGACAACATCAGACTCAAATACTCACCAATGGAGGATGTCAAAACTAATCATGCACCTCTTTAGAAAATATAACAAACTAGCCATGTGTGCAGTACCACCTCAAGTACTCGTCATGCGTCACCTGGCCATACATCTACTCTGGGGCATCCTGACAGATCTAAGAGTCTAGAATGGACAACCTTGGCAAAGGATCAAAAGGGATGTTCCAGATGTCATCCCATTGACGAATAGCATACTAGAACAGATAAAACACATTTCCATATGTAGATTCGAACTAGATCTAGTAAGCATCCAGAGATAATGCCTCAAATAAGGTTGCACAAGATGTGGTTGCATCACCACATTGAAATTTGAAAAATATCCTTAATTGGACCAAGGAATAACAATGAATTGGAGTCATCTAAAGTATAGATACATGATACAATACAATGTTAAAGTTCTACTCATACCTCAACCATAGTCATCATCTCTAGTTTGCTGCTCAACCTCTCATACTACATCGTGTTGATACAATCAACCCAATGGTGATAGGTAGGGAAGGAAGCATACAAATTGCCTTCTAGTCCACTCAAAGTGGCGGGTCTGTAAAGTCAGAAGTGCTCATATCCCCATGACTAAAAAGGAATGTTAGGAAAAATCATGCACTACAGATATTTCAATCTATAAAATGCAAATAGTATGTAAATGCTAACCACAATCAAGCCTATGAAGCCCATACATCCTTTCCTAGCCCAGACCATCTCTCCTTTAAACCCACCCATGAGACATCTCCTCAAATGTGTTCGCAAATGGACATACACGACGTTACCCCACTTAAAGGAGGAAGTTTCATTCAGATACAAAACAAAGGAGAACCAACATGTATCTCCTTTTTTCCCCATGATGTTGCTCAATAGGAAACTAATGATCAAGATAAACAAGAACACTTGGACACACATCATAGCATACAAAGGACCATTGACACCCTACCTCTAGCCCTCATGGAAGAGGTGGACCTCAGCCAAGTAAACTTGACCTCATACCTAAAGGACATCTCAATATCTCTTAGGTTCATTCCCAGGGTCACAGCAAGGTGGTAGTGACCCCAAACCCTAGCCCAGTAATCCCAAAAAACTCACTCGAGGTAATGTCCAACTCACCAAAAGTGAAATGAAAAGAATTGGTCTCTGGACAGAAGTTCTCAACCAAAGGAAGGAGATAGGGTTTATCTATGTCTCACACCGCTAATGCTACAAAACTGGTCCCCTCCAACAAATCCACCTCCTCAGCAACCAGGCTCTCATACAAATACCCTAGCTCATTCCAACGAGGTCTTCAATATAAATTCGACCATTTTAGACACTAAAGGAACAAGGTAGAAGACAAAGTCAACATCATCACCACATGACAAAAAATTAGATTCAAGCGTGGAAAAGCAAAAAGGAAATAACATGGGGTAAAGTTTCCACATTATACCTCATTGCTTTCTTGATGAGCTTGAAGATGCAAATTCATCCACAACAAATCAGGATAATGGATGAATTTCTCAACTGGGAGAAGTTCCCCCATGATCATTCTATGCTCGCTCAAGATAGACATCAGTCAAAATATTCATAGAGCTGATAGGAATTCATCTGAAGAAGCAAGTACACATAATGTGGGTACACCTCAGTCCCTACATCATCACAAGCATCATGATAATACACAATTGGATCCTCCTCATGCTAATCATGGAAGCCATCTACACAAAAATGATGATGACATCCTAAGATTTCCAATATATGATATCAGCTCGATCAAACAATGGACAGTCAAGAAAATGAGAAAATGACAAGATCACCCACTTTGCATAACAGAACATGCATATATATCATCTTCAACCTCCAGACTGCGAAGAATTTTGAGAAGTCAAAAACCTTATTTTTTCGTCGAGGGACAAATTGGCAAAACTATAGTGAAAAAATTAAAAGTTATACCTACCATGAGATGGATGTAGACAAAGTTCATACTAAAGCATCATTGGAGAGGGAAATCTAAATCTCCTCAGCTATTTTGGCACTGTCTCCCACAACTCCATCAATAAAGCTGGAGGAAAATTCTGATTCACTGGCTTCGAGCTAGCAAATTGACTCAATCTGCTGACTTTTTCTCCCTCTTTTCTTGCCAGCTCTATCACCCTACTTGCCCTAAGCTAGTCATCACCACTGCTATTTTTGCAAGTGGAGAAGAAATGGGAAGGATTATCAATCCTACTCTCATTTACCCTCTTTTAAAGGACAAAAATTTCTACGGAAAAAACAAACATGTTCCTAGATTTCAGCAGAATTTCCAGAATCTTCTAAAAATCACCAAAGAAAATGAGAAAAAAATATAAAAAATTTTGATAAAATAAAAAAATGTCAAATCTTGACTCAAAAAACTAAAACTCTATATTTTTTAAAGAAAATAGTTGTCATATATGAGTACAATTGCCAAGGTCCTAGAGTGTGAACTAAACCTGGACCAGATCTACCTTACTTTTCCAATCTTCTAGGGTCTCAGATTACTACCAATCTAGCTCAAAGGTTCATTTTTAATACATACGTGAAGTCCAGACTAAAACCTTAAACTTGACATCAACACTCTTTATTGCCAAATATTTTTGGGGTCCCTGCTCATGACCTATGACTGGGATCCATATTATACTTCAAAAAACATATGGTTAGGGTTACTAGTCTTACTTTCATACACACATCCTTCAACAATCTTAGATCATGCCCAAAAATGAAATGAATTGTCGACGCCGCTTCATGATCCTGAGTTATGGTTTAAATCTCCAATTTCCAAGACTAAGAGCTAGAGAGTCGAGGATCATCACTCTTTAGCACACTAGGGGACTTAAGGTTAACTAGTAGGGGAGCATATTGACTATCTTTTGTTGGATAATGGCTCAATCAAAGAGATGTCTAATAGATACAGTCTTCGACAAGAAGGTCACCCTAAATATAAAAGGCTTGTCTAAAACTCAATCACAGATCTTGACGATCTGAGCCCTATCCCAATAGGCCAAATCCTTATATTGTGACTTTTAGGAGTTCTGGTCCTTACTCTAAACTAGCCTACTAAAAAATGGAATATGTGTAAGAATATTGATGAATATTCTTTTTTCCAAGGATTTATTTTTCTAGAAAAGTGGTTGCCACTATTTTTTTCAATGATCATGGAATCCTGATCTTAATGTCTCTCTGACAAACCACAATTGACATTCACTTTTTTACATTCACCTTTTTCTCACTAAGGAACAAGTTAGTGGGAGAATCAGACGTGCACTAGCTTAATAATTGAAACAATGATGAGAGTCACTTTTGGAGTCGATAAACCTCTTAAGTATCATTAGGACTCCAGGGAAATGAATGATTGGCCAGACATAAAAAAATGCCTAAGTCAAAGGCTTCCCTTACTCTAGGGAAACCATTTATACTCAATATTTTCCTCACTACTGTATCTTTAGAAGGAAAGGATATTAAACTCGGTTTTTTTCCCTCAATAAGGTTTATCATAACATTCTTATGAGTCCAACCTTTTTGGCCTTCACTAACTAAAAATGGGGGTCATACTTGGCTTGATCATGTAGTTCTCACTCTTTTCTTGAACCTTTCCTTGAGAGGTGCAAATGATCAACACCCTATATTCACAATCCATTGCAAATCCTCTAGACAATGATGGAATCTGCTCCACCTTAACCCAATCTCCACACATATTTATGCATTTTTCTATATATTTAATCCATGGGGTTTTTCCCACTTTCATCCAGTTCTGGGCCTTTTGTAAAGAAATCTTCTTTCTGACTAAAAGTATAATTGTCCTTCAATTATCCTTTGGATAAGCTATCTTTTATAAATTGCCTTGTTGAATTCCGTAAAATAAAATATTTCTTTTTAACTGACTTTCGAGAAAAATCCAAAGAGGTAATCCAAAGTTATGTTTTGATGCAAGTTTTCTGTGATTTTCTCCAGAGCATTCTTGAAGTTATTGGAAAAACAAGAAATCACCTTTCTATCAATCGGGGACATCGGGCGGATCAGAACCATCCACTATTTGTTGTGCAGTGGATTGCCTCGATCCGCACCCCCTCCTATGTTCCACATCATGGTGATCCACTAGCTCTCTAGAAGGTTTTGCATACAACCTTAAACCCTAAACACAGATTATAAATACCCCCTATACCCACCGTATTACAGTTCCCTTTTCCTCTCGTGAAACTAGAGAACCAACTAACTCCCTCTTTATTTTTCATATTGTTCATCATTTGAGGATCCTTCCTCGAATGCCTCCTTCCCTGGTAGATCGGTAGAGTAGTAAACTAATCTAACTGATGTGCCTAAATACCACATTTACTACTCTACTATATATGATATATAAATTATGCATCAGATGTGATTTATTATTGTATCTAATATGCTATCTACTAGGATTGCCATGTTGTAATTATAACTATCACTCTTTACTACATTTGAAAATTCAGATCCAGTTTCCTTAGCATAAATCTTCTAGTCATCAATAAAATCATACACATCAGTCATAATCGCCAATGAGGGAACCCCTCTATGGGAGGTCTTGAGGTGATTAGGACCACAACACCCCTTAAAATTTGGACTTTTAGGGTAATGATAGGAAGGACACTACCATCTCCAACTCTAAAATCCACCCACTAAAACAATGTTTCTTTATGTATTATTTTTAATTTAACATCCTGAATTGTTCAATTTTTTTAGGGGTGTCAAAAAAATTGTGCTCGTGTTGGTTCTAGCTCAAAAAATCTTGTCTGGATTGTTTGACTGTCAACTCTGAACCTGAACCCAGACTCAAAACTTACTCATACCTCTCAACCTAGAATCAACCCAGATTGAAAATTTGAAACTTGGAACCAAACCTGAACCCAGATTTGAAGACGGTTTTTTTAGAAAAGTGATTTTTTAGATATAATTACCTACACGATTATAAATAATTTTATTCTCTAAAATAAACAACAAAGATGTCAATGGTCATATAATATACAAAAATTTGATATTATTTTTCCTTTGCTTTTATCAGAGAAAATAATACTCATAGTAAAACATTAATATCAGCTTACACGAGAAAATTTTAACACAGGTGCAACTTCACATATATCATACTAAAACAACACATATGTCACATCAAAACTGTTGCAACGTCACATATAGCATACCAAAACAACACATATTATCAAACCCATCGAAATGACTATACCATACTAAAACAACATTTATACTATATCATAATAAAATTTGTATAACAAAGCCCATCATCAGTGTTACCTTACAGAAGTAAATTCTAACACAATAGGATTATCACAATAGTACAATACATCACATCAGATAACTAAAATATGTTACAATATCACATATATTATTCCAAAACAACACATGTATCACTTTATATATCATGCATCCAACAGATATACGTATAGAAGTAAGTATTTAGAACTTGGTTTTGTCTTTTTTCTAAACCTAGAACCAATCTGGTTTAGATTTGAACACATAATCTCAAACCCAAAACTGACTAGGAACGTCACAACTAGAACTCGAATCCAATTTTTTTGGGTTAGACACAATCACATGTTCAAACAAATTTTGATAGCCCTAATTTTTTTGCAAAAAAATAGTGTCTTGATACCCATTTACAAGGTGATATGGGGATGTTAATCCTTCCCCACTCGTAGCTAGATCTTTGGATCTGATATCTAGTTTTGTTCTTTAATTTCTTTTTTTTTCAATCATGAATAATCTCTCAGATTAACACTATGACTTTAACAATCCATCTTTCTCCTTATTTTTCATACAAACTGGTGGTGGCTCCATATAATTTTGTTATGCGATGTTTCACTACCAAAAAGGGTAGAGTTATATCCTCTAAATATTTCTATTTTCCCCCTTTTTCGAGTAGGGTGTGACACTAGCTCGAGCCTAAAACATATGCAAAACAAGATAATCAACACACAAGATGTTGATACATTGGTATAAAGATACATATATTTAGTGTTTTCAAAACTTGAAAAGTTTTACAAAGGAAAAAAATATGAGAAACAATAAGTAGTTCTTTTGCAAAGCAAAACTTCTAATTTTAGCCATTTTTTTGTTATATTGAGCTTACATTCCCACAAGGGTCGATGTACATGCCTACTTCCTATAGGAGGGGTCCATGTAAGGAGAGGGTCCCTATAGTGGACCCACTCAATGATACAAATATGAGCCATGAAATTTTAAGCAGTAGAAAATATAACCATTTACAAAGTTACAAAATGTTGCATATACATATGCTTCTCACCCTAAGGGTGGTACATGAAATGGAAAGGTTACATCTGTATGCACATAAGCCCATATGTAGAGGGAAATAAGGCTATCTCAAGTTGTCTTTAAGTTCACCAATGAGATCATGATCATCCTGAGTCTTTTCCCTGTAAAGTACCTCCACCTGGGTGGAGAGAACACCCAGAAAAATAGGAGAACAAGAATGTACCAACACAAGCTGAGTATGTACATTTAACAATACTTTGGTCATTTAAATGGGTTAAAAGAGGAAAATATATGTTCCCATAAAAAGGAGGGTCATCAAAAGATAAGTAAGTTCCAACAAGAAATACATCAAGAAACTAAATTTCAAAAGAATGATACACATAAATAAACAAGTGAGATAACACATCTTGCCATTAACCATTCACAATATCACAACAATCATAATCATTTGCATGCAGATATATTGGATGAAATTACCGATAGTAGGGCCAAGACACCACTGAGTGATTGGCCTAAATAAAATGGGTAGAAAAGCACACCCTAGGTAGAAAAGCACTGCTATGTATATATCGAGATGGAGACGCACACCCCAGGCAAAAAAGCATGCTCTAATGATTACACATAAGTGCCTACAATAGTTATCTAGTCAAATTATATAACATTTGTAAATAGAGTGGAAATAAAGTAAACATTCACCGTTCACAATTTAAAGTATAAACAATAAAATAGGTAGGGTCATAGTCCCACGGCAACAAAATATTCATCAACCATGGGGAATCAGATGATTCAATATCAGGAAGTAAAGAATTTGGAACATGGATGAATAAAAGGTGACAATATTTAAAAGATGCCTCATTGTAAGGATATTTAAGTCAAATTATGCCCAAAACTAAAAAGGGAAGAGCACATACTTGGTATTCAGGACTAACCCTATCCCTAAGGGTGAAATTTTTCATTCGTCCTTCTCAACATAAAAGTGTTTCATATACACAAATTTAGTCCACAATTACCCATTCATGAATGAAAGTATATCTAATACTAGTATTGGTTACCTAATATAGATTTAGGGTTTTTAAATCTTATTAAGTGGATTTATGAGCCATTAGATATATGTTTAAGTACCAAGACACATATTTTGCTACATAAGTCAAAGTATGTTAAGATTACTTATATCTGTGGGTAATAATATGCAATTTTCTAATTTAGGTCTTGAATTCTATTCTATCTCTAGTACCATTTGCTTCTATATTATTCCTTACATCATATTTAGCATACATACTAGTGTGTATACACATTGTGTAATAAACTTCTTGAATATACTTGGAGATTAGTATTTACTATATACATAATTGTACGTAAATTTCAATATAGAGTAACAGGCATGTCGCCTGGAATTCTATTTGTAAAGATACCTTCTTAAACATATTTCATGTTTCCTTTTATAAAAAATTGATCATCCTAGATACATGTGTTGTCTAGACCCATATGTATATCTAATTATCATCTAATACTTTTCAATGTTATCCAGGGTTCTTGATCCCTAAAAGATTATTTGAGATCAGGAATATAGTTCTTGACAACTATTCAAGTTACATTGGATATATCAATGGAAATTCTTAGGGTAACCAATCCAAAGATAAAAATCAATGCCATAACTAGGTATTAGATCTTCTTTCAAATCTCCTAATTATCATCAAATCTATTCATCAATATATTAATACTAAGTTTCTATCATTAGGACTATAGAGGACAATTTTCTAATACATAGATAGGAATTCTTATATAAAGGTGGAATTGACCAACCAAGGTATTGAACACATTATAGAAAATATGCACCTATAAATCTAAATGTTGCTGGTACATTATGTGTTGTTAGACTAACAAGTAGAGTAGGTTGCATATACACAGTTCTCCATCTAATCTTGTGTTTACATGTCATCATCCTTATTGATATTTAATTGGGGTTTTAGATTAGGTGAGAGTAGTCATTTATGTACATGGATTGGGAATTTTCCTTCATCCTTCCAGTTCTTGCTTCTGAGTTGATCTTCAAAGATTCGTTTCTAAATAGGCAAAAAAACCAAAATGGAATGTTTAGCCATTTTAATTCCCAGAATAGCATGTTCTTGAACTTAATTCCCAAAATGGCACATTTTTGGAGCAATGTGTCCCACCTTGAGACACATTGCTCTCTCACAGAGCAATGCGTCTCGGCCGGGGACGCATTGGCCCCACAGTAGGGCAATGCATCCCGGGTTAGGACATATTGCTCTTTGATAGAGTAATGTGTCTCAAGGAGAGACGCATTGGTCCCACCGTAGAGCAATGCATCATGAAGCAGGACGCATTGCCCTGCTGTGGGGCCAATGCGTCCCCGGTCGGGATGTATTGCTCTCTTACAGAGCAATATGTTCTGGGGTAGGACGTATTGGCCTCACAGGAAAGCAATACATCCCACATGGGGACGTATTGCAATTTTTTTAAAAAGATTTGCATTCATTATTATTCTTTCATGCATATTGATTTGTATATTAACAATATTGATTATATTTATACATTTACAATTCATTCACTTGTATTTGAATGTCTATAATATAGCCAATTATTATAAATTTGTTGATTTCAATAGCTCTGAACATGCATATGGATTATAGAAGTAGTATTGCAACCAACACTAGTTGGTTCCTAATTGATTAAATAAGAAGAAATTAATCCAAAAAAATGAGATATTTTTAAAAACAAGGTTAAAACATGAACCAACTTGATGAGAAAATAATACATAACAGAACAATATGATAGATCCAAAATGAACCAATATGATATCATAATATGATAGATCCACATAGAAGACAAATAAATGCCTGAACAAAAGGCATATATACAACATGGTACAATATATGAAAAACTAAGCACGTCCTCCACGACCATGACATCCACTCCCACCTCCCTATACATCTGGATCCTGAGTATTAAAGTCATCTAGAGATGCCTCAATGGGGGGACAACTGTGTAGTATTAGGTTGACGAGGACCAGAGAAGTAATGAAAAGCTAGAAGTGGGGTCAGGGGTCTTTGAATACTAGGATGTGGAACATGAGGGGGGTGTATCCAGAGAAATCTAATGGAGTCAGTGAGTATGTGGCATAGGGTGGTGGTCGAGTCTCATGAATAACAGGTGGTGGGAGTGGAGTGTATGGAATAGAAGAAGAACCTACTCCGTAGTAGGATGACGGTGGTGGTGGGGTGATGAATGAAGAAAATGAACCAACTCATGTATAGTATAAACATGTCAGTCCCCATCCCATGAATTGAGAAGTGGGAGTGGGCTCAAGAGCAGTAAGCACAGGAGTAGGAGTAGGAGTGGGCTCATGGGATTTGGTATAAGTGGGTATGGGATCATATGAGCGATCATAGTTGGGAAGACTATCAAAGTAAGTCCCTTGGATGCCATAGATGTCATCTCTGATCTATGCAGGGGCATGTTGTAAAGCTGCTTGGATCTGCACATGTGATTCCACCTGTTCAAACAAAGTATGTACAAATAATAAAGAGTAATTACATATATTACAAATAATAAAGATAAATAATAATAATTTGTAAAAGAAATAATAATGATACTCACAAATTATTGTTGACGATAACTTTGTGGGTAGTATGTGGTTGGAGGCTAAGATGGAGGGGGCAGCACGTACTGGGGATGATACCATGAATAGTGCACTTGTGGACTGAAGGTTGTCTCTGCTGGTGGAGGGGGAACTAAGCTCTCACGTCTGTTGTTCCACAGTTGCACCTCCCACCTATAATGATGCAACCAGTCCTCGGCCGTAGGACCCCTCCCATCTATCCTACTAAGGTGTGGAAACTCTAGAGTAGGATTTACTTGAACAAATCCAAATTGTCCAAGTACTCTGTCAGGGAAGTGTCACTCTAGTATTGTGTAGCACAGTAAAGGCACTCGTGCCAACCAAATATCATGACCCTCTCGACACAAGGATGGAAGTCTCTCTAGAATATTAGCAGTGTAAGGATTTAACTGTATCTATTATTCAAATAGATACAACATGTATCATATAAAATGGAGTAAATTGCATAAAAAATACAACATATATCATACAACATGTTAGTAGAAGTAAGTAAGTCAAAATCTGGTCAAATGTTGAATCATAAAACTGGACTGATCCTCTCATAGTATCACCCCTTTGAACAAATGTAGGTCATCTATTAAATTGACAAACTAAATTTAGATACACATTACAAAATGTTTGGATAAATGTATCAATAAATTATGTAAATCTTTACCTGTAACCCAAGGGAGCATCTTCTACCCACTCCCCCCAGTTCATAACCAATGAACCTGGGCATCTAATTCCTAACCTCTCCCAACACCACATATGTAGTAGACATACACAACCAGAAAGGTGGGAAGTCCTAGAATGGGTGGTAGCCTTATACAACTCCCTATACAAGTATGCTAGAGTTGTAGCACCCCAAGATAGAGTGCTACAACTTGCAAAGTTAGACACAGGCGGGAGGTACCGTACTTGAACTTTGTCCCCGGTACTATCTGGAATAAGGTAACTACCTAAAAAGTATAGGAGATAAGCTCTAGTATACCTTATCCTCATTTGTCTTTGCTTTTCTTCATCTCCCAAGGTGAAATCCATCCCACTAAAGGTCTCACACAACCATATCAAGGAGATATGCCCCTTAGACATCCCATCTGGTGCATCTCCTAAGAAACTCTCACAAAGGTGAGACCATGAAGAAAACTATCCCTCATCTATGCCTAAAGGATATGAAGCTATAGTTGGTGGGCCATCAATCCTAAGGCCTAAAAGAATTGCAACATCCTGAAGTAAATGTATCGCTACAGTTATCCCACTGGTTAACTAAGGCAGTGATTAAATTGGGATCAAGGTGGATAGGTTGTAGCCTATGAACAAGCCCAAAACCAGCTAAAGAAATGTTTTCCAAAACACCCAGGTCAGTAATAGGCCACTGTGACAACATGAAGTGGCGCTGGGAGAGTCAGAAGGATGCTTATCTAGGAGCCATATCTATGAAAAGTGCAAATATTACATTAAATGAAAGGGCAAATATTACATTAAATGAAAAGTGCAAATATTACATTACATGACTTGAGTGAATTGAAATTGCAAACATTAAATGACTTGAACAAATTGAAATTGCAAACATTACATGACTTGAGTAAATTGAAATTGCAAACATTACATTACTTGAACAAATTAAAATTGCAAACATTACATGACTTGAGTAAATTGAAATTGCAAACATTACATGACTTGAACAAATTGAAATTTCAAACATTACATGACTTGAGTAAATTAAAATTGCAAACATTACATGACTTGAACAAACTAAAATTGCAAACATTGCATGACTTGAGTAAATTGAAATTGCAAACATTACATGACTTGAAAATTTTGAAATTGCAAACATTACATGCCTTGAGTAAATTAAAATTGCAAACATTACATGATCAAAAATCATGTTACATTAGGATAAGTGTGTCTATTATGGCCCCTTCTGCCACACTTATCACAATGATATGTATATTGATTTGGATCAACATTCATAGTTGAAGGCCTTCTTTTTTTCTTTGGTCTTCCAGTGTGCCTTCGTTTCGTTGGGGGTAATAAGGGATAAATACCTTTGCTTTCGTTGGGGGTAATAAGGGATAAATACCTCTACTTTCATCAAATTGAGGCCAATACCTCTTGTCGGGAATACCACGAAATTCTGTTATGTATGCATTTAAATAAGGATCATTTATGAAATATGGGCTCACAATTGCATCAGTATCATAATTGACCGATCTTGCAGCTACCCAAACATAAGAACATGGAAAATGCCATTGTTGTGGAAAACCACAAATGCATTCACTTGCACCATTTGGACACACTATGACTTGAAATTTATGTCTGTCCATGTCATCAAAAAGCCATTCATCATTATTCACGTGGATGTTTACTGCTAGTGTTTTTGCATCCTATGATACATTAAAAAGCTTATTATGAAACCTAAAGGGCCATTTATGTCCCTATTGTGCACGACCATATGCTTCATTACGCCTCTCCAACCACATTGTAACAGAGTGATAGTATGTGGCAACAATTAGGGCATGTATTGGTAAATCTCTAACACCTTTTAAGACTCCATTTAATCCTTCAACATGATTGCTAGTCAATGATCCATACATGTAACCTCTGTTATATGTGAGAGACCACTATACGGGATCTTAGTAGTTGGTTCTATGGTTTTTATATCAGTCTTTAGATGATCAAATTCAAGTGTATCAGTTGTGGTTCTCACCTTCCACAAAAGTTCCTTCAACTCCTGTGACTTGAACTTTTGATGGAAGTTCTCATGAAGATGTCAAAGACAATAACGATGTTGAGCCCAGTTAAATTGTGACCTAAGTGCTGGAAAAATTCCACTCATTCGATCAGAAATAATACACATATCTGTATGGCGTGGAATGATTGGAATACAAGTTTGTAGAGAACCAAAGAACCACACCCATGAGTCCTTTTCTGCCTCAACAACAGAAAAAGCAAGTGAAAATAGACCATTATCAGCATCTATGCCACATGCAATGAGAAGTGTGCCAAAATATTTTTCTGTTAGAAATGTGCCATCAGCAATAAGAATAGGCCTACAATAGGCTCAACCCCTCACAGCTGGACCAAATGCCCAGAACACCCGCTTGAATCTATGAGTGCCTTCAGTTTGAAGGGTATAATCATCCACAAGGTGGGAATATATAGTTCTTAGAATATATTGTGATAGAGAAATCAGGAACGACAACAAATTATGATATGATGATTCTTAGTCTCCAAATATTTTATAGACAACCTTCCTCCTCGCTAGAAATGCCTTCTTGTAAGATATATGGAGCCTTAGTTCAACATTCACCTTGTCACAAATTTCTCATATGGACATATCCAATCTTGATACTAGGATTGGAATTATCAAACGAGCAATATAAGATGATGTGACTTGGCGATGCTCCTGATTCAGAACAGTTAGTTAACAATTGTGGCATGTACTATAACATTTTACCTTCCACATGCCACCTGCTCTTTTCGACTGGTAAGTGGTCAAACTCCAAGGACATCATTGGTCATGGATACAAAAAAATTTAAGATGATGATTATTTGAGTGTTGTATACGATATTGGACATTCTTTTATACCGATTATTTTTGGATCGTCTCAACCATTATAGCTTTGGATGCAAATAAAGCACCCTCATATATTTCAGTGATGGAAGGGTTGTAATTGAGATAGAATTCCTGACAAAAATCTTCCACTCATTCTTCATCTTGAAAAGCTTCATAGTTGGTATCAATGTGTTCATGTCGGGGCCATTGTTTATCAGATATAGATGGAACAGAACTCAATGCTATAATAGAGTCAGGGAATGGATGTTCATGCTCATCATTAGATTTAGTCAATGACTCGCCATCATGATCACTATTATTATCACCTTCCTGATCATTATCATTATCATTATCACCTTCATGATCACTATTATCATCACCTTCTTGTTCAATATTTTATTCTCCCTCCTCAACCTCAACACCAATATTCTCAATAGTAGTATTTTGAAAGAATTTAGGTGGTTGATTCCATTCAGTAGTAACATTACTGTTACATGTTTGGGATTCAAATTAATTCAACATACTAATGAAACTAGAATGTTGGTGAAAAGATGCTTTTTCAAGAAACACATCAATATAGGCATCAGATGAAAGTGAGAACAAGGTTATGTATGCATCATCATCATCAACTTGTATGAGCATATGATCTTCTCTAGGGAAAAGATAGGATATATTGATAGAGAAGTGGTTGGGATTGATGTCAAGTATTGTATGGATATATGATTTTAGTTTGGATAGGGTATTGATAAGTGAAATATTTACGGATCTAACAGATCGACTAGAATAAGACCCATCAAAGAGAAATTGACCATCATATCGAAGCTTGACAATTCGTGAATGTGAACTAGATGCCATGTTCCTATCATTATAAAATGCTAATTCGGATTTTAGAACAGTAAATTAACTTTGGAACAATAATTAATATTGTAGAACATGAATTAATATTTTAGAGCATGAATTAATATTTTCGAACATTGACATCATTTTTAGAAGAGTAGTTAAGATTTTAGAACAATAATTTTAGAATTTGAAACAATAACTTTTTGAACAGTAATTAACCTTCACGTGTCTTTTTCTATAATATTATTTTAGTAATATGAATTAAATAGTAGCAATACAATTATTTCATTTTTAATATTGTATAGGAATTTTAGGTCCAAAATTTTTAATCTAAAAATATAGTAGAAAAAATACCTCAAATTGCGAGAACTCCCCTTTCAATCAGAATATCCAAGAAGAGAAAGAAGAGAAGTAGAATCTCAGCTAGATAATGAAAGAAGAAGAGAAGAAGAATATAGCTCTAAGATCGCCTGAAATCAACTCTAAGATCGCCTGAAATCAGCTCCAAGATTGCCCAAAATCACCTCCAAGCAATAGAAATCCGAGCAGAGAAGTCCAGAGCAGTGGGAGTAGATGAGAAGTTGAAGAAAATGATTAATTGTGTGGGTTTGGGAGGCTGATCTCGGCTCCTTAATATAGCAGAGTAATGTGTCCATGTTTGGGACGCATTGTCTCCACGTGGCACCGCGCCGCGGCCCCCAACAACAACATAGTCGTTGGGTTGCAACGGTGGGGTGTTGCGTGGCAGCAATGCGTCCCCAGCGGAGACACATTACCTGCGAGCCGTTGGGACGTCTCAGGGCGGGACGCATTGTTCTGTGGTGGGACCAATGTATCCCGCTTTGAGACACATTGCTCTCTCACATAGCAATACGTCCTGACCCGGGATGCATTGTCATTCTGTGGGGCCAATGCGTCCTCGGATTAGAGCAATGCATCTCAAGGCGGGACGCATTGCACCCAAATGTGCCATTTTGGAAATTAAGCGTGTTATTCTGGGAATTAAAATGGCCAAACCTGCCATTTTGATTTTTTTGCCTTCTAAATGTACGGGTGTGCAAGGAAATAGGTCAGAGGTTTTGTGTTGTAGCTTTGCAAGTTGTCAACCGCTATTTAGGTACTTAGGGTGGTTAATTTGCGATCTATTGCAGCTCATTCAGATACTCGTTGTACAGGTTATACGCACCTTCAGCATTGTCGGGGCAGGTGGCGTCGAGGTTTGAGCCACCATGGTCACAGATCGAGGGAGCAAGGGACTCAACCGCCAGTATGCTGCTTTCACATGCCGCTGCAGGTACTTCTTACGGCCACGCAGACAACGTTTAGGCTCGGGGAGGAAGAAAGTGGTGGTGCATGGTGCTGGCTGCTGAGGTGTTGCCGTTCAGTAGTGGCAAGGAGGAGGAACCTTCCACGACCTATTGGTGGTGACTGGAGTCAATGTTGGTTCTGACGACGTAGATGGAGTCGGTCATATTGGCAGCAGAGACCAGAGAGAGGACAAGAAGGCCGGCAGTCACACCGTGGCGCAATCGGGGCCGGTAGAGGTGCCCTGTGGCAGCCCGCAGTCAGGTGGCGGCGCGATGCCCGTAGTCAAGTGGTTGGCCCAAGGGATAGAGGGGGTCAGGTAGCGGCAGCGACTACCTTGAGTGGTTGCGGCGGACCCGGTGGCAGAGGAGGGTGGCGCCTCTTGGGGTGACTGCGGATGGGCGAAGAAACGAAAGGGTTCCTCGCAGTCCTGGTTGAAGCGGTACACTCCACTAGCCATCTCTGTTGCAGGAGACAGTCAGGCCACTAGGCGTGTTGATGGAGGGGCGGTGGCTAGGTCTTTCTCTTCTAGGTGGCTGGGCGCAGGGTCAAGTGAAGAGGACGATTGATGCCATTACAGGCTGCTGGGACTGCCAGCGGCTGTTCTTCTGCCAAGGCCGATGGTGCAAGAAGGCTAGGGTTTCTACTATGTGTGTAGAGGGGAAGGGAGACTGGAGGAGAAATAGATGAGCAAGGCAGAGAGGAAAAGGAACGGAAGAGGAAGTAAGACAAACGGGAAGAGGGAGTGAATGGCGGCTGTTTCGGCTCTGGCAGTCGACCCCGCGAGGGTTATGAACCGCAGACGTTACAGGGAGAGGGTTAAGCGGAGAAAGGCAATTAAACGTAAATATTTCCAATGCAATTATGTGTATTAGAGAATAGCTTTTCAACTTATTAATTTAATGGTCAAAGGAGGTCTGATTGACCTGAAATTTGTCATGTTAGCTTAGTAAGATGTGAGGATTTTCATTTAACATTAGTTTCATCATTAGGAAACATTTGATATTTTATTTTATTACTTCTATGTTAAGCATTCAATTAATGCATTTCATGCCTATTAAATTATAGATTATTTCATTTTATTAAATTTCATTTATCAATATTTTTAGTTTAGGCTCAGAACATATTAAAAGGATGAATTGGTATAAATAACTCAATATTGTAGACTTAATTAATTAATCTTATAGAAAAGGTGATTTGATAAAATATTATATTTTCTTAGATTCAAAATATTCTTAATTTGTCTAATTTACAACAAAAGAATTTACTACTCATATGATAAAAGGTGAGTCTAAGAAAAGGAAAAAAAATAAGCTATATACCATATTCGAGTATGTTACAGTCCATGAGTCACAATGACTATTTGAGGTGTACTAAGACCCAAAATCCAAGGAGCCCTACAAGTTGTTCTCTTAAGTTGAGAATAGATGCATGTGCAACAAGGTTGACTCCTTACCCCAAGAATATAGGAAGGTGCACTAAGAGTTTGTAAAATGGAGGTATACATTATGTTTTCAAGTGACAAAACATCAAGTACTACACGATAACACTACATGCCAATATTTGCAAATAGAAGTGCATACATGCATGCATACATACATACATACATACATACATACATACAATCGACAAGGAGTGGCTCAAGTGGTCAAGCACGGTGTCTCCTCACGAAGGGACCCGGGTTCGAATCCCAGCTTCCGCATTGGTTTACCACCCTCCCGGACGCCACCCTCTCGGACGTTCGGCCTCCGTCACAGAATATATATCATGAATTCAATTAAGATATTTTTACCCATATAGTTGATAAAACCAATGTACCAGAGTTTATAGATTCCTAACATATCCACGATCATCTCAAATTTCGGTCATCTCCTGATTAACGACAATTAAACACCTTAATAAAGGTACGCTGTATCCTTGATATTAAGGTTAAATATAAGGTTTTGGGCCAAAATTAGGTTCAAATTATGTCAAACATGAATATAGTATTTATCCACTGGTCTGTAATTTTTAGTTAAGCTTTGATCTAAATTATGCTTGGTCTAATTTCTATAATTAGTTTGAGGTAAAAGGCACATATTTGGAATATAATGACAAAATCCCTAGTTTTGAGCAATATTGTTTGATTCAGAGTTCATATATGGTTTATGAATGATATTGATGTTTGATTCTATTTTTCAAAAGTTTTATAATGATTATGTATCATTTTCCTATATAATTCACCATAAGTGGAGATATTAACTTCTATATAAGAAACCATCTAAATGATAATCAATAGTCTGAATGGACGTTGTAGGATAATCTTGGCAATTTTTATTTCATGGATATTATGATGTATTTATTGGACAATGGAGATATTAATAATGTATTTTCTAAGATTGGTGTATATCTTGAGGATTAGAAAAAACTAATTACCTTTTGGAAAAACTTGGTCGCAAGATAAGGCCATCTAGGGCACTAGAATGTGTGACACGTCATATTTATAAGAGAGAGATCTTCATCTTGGGACTAGATAGTCAGGGTACAATATGACCATATTTAACACAAAGTCCAGCTACACCTACATAGTTGGTTGGAGGTTGTTGGTGGATGAGATCTAGTGCATGCCCCACGTGAGCTGTCATCCCATACTCTCTCTCCATTCTTGTTCTTTCTACTTGGGTTTTCGAGGACCAATGTGGATCTAGATCCAGTCATGCTATGGCACAAACCATGAGCCTCTTAGATAGAATGATCACTAAGAAAACCTTTCTGGTAATGGTGGGAAGACTGACGCCATGTCTCTTGGGTGGTGGTCATTGTTGACCCCAACATAGAGAAGGTGCTTTAGCGACAAAGGAGTTACGCAACAAGAATTTGATATATGTTTTCCTCAGACTATCATTCTATGGAAACACTCTTAGAATATCTTCTAACCCATAAGGATACTTAAGGGAGTCTACTTCACAATGGGAGAGGCTCCAGCTCACCCCTCAAGCACTTGGCCTCCCCTATAGGAAACAAGGTTCGGTAGGCTACTACTGTCATCTATAGTAAGAGAGCTTGGGAGGGAATTCCAACCACACCAGCGGTTCTCCCTCACTTGGTTGCTCATGATAAGAACTTCACCTCACCTCTAGACTCTAGGGTTTTTACTGGTGTATCAGGTGGAAAAGGAGTTAGAAGTGAGTAGTCATTCTTCTATTGTAAGCCACCTCATCCACTAATTTCAATCGCGTTGAGTAGATTGTAACAAACCACTTCAATATCCTTCATTAGGAAAATGGCAAAAACCCCTCAGAGATTTGGTAAATAAGAGATGAATCGATATTTTGATACTCCTATGTGGAATCTGGAGGTAGGAGTTGAGTCTCCACTTTTGGATCTTCAAGGACGAACTAGATTGGGCAATGCATCGACACCCCAAAAACCTTATTGCTAATTGATCATGTGACATCCAATTTGGGACATACCTCATTCATACCATACTTGAATGATTACACGCCTATATCCCCATTATATCCAAAAACATTAAACATGTAGAACTTTTGGCAGGAAGCTTCAAACTACTTAAAATCTTAAGCTATATTCCATTACTATTAGATGTATCTTTTAACCAAGTAATATCTAGTACTAAAATTTATTGGAACATGATTAATTAAGAGCTCATATGAATGCTCATATATGTCGTAAACATTAAAAAAACATCACATTATTATCTATTTTTTTATTCTCCTGATTAAGCATCCTTCTACTTAGATCCATAATGCTAGTCAAATCCTAGAAATCTAAGATGTTACAATCACCTTACCTTGAAAGGATTTTTTTCCTTAAAACTCAAGATACCTAGAAGTTAGTCTGATAAAAGAGTATACAAACTTAGTTAGTCTAGTACAACATTATTCTGAAAACTATATATAATTAAGATTCCACATACT
The DNA here is from genome assembly GCA_963693085.1 of Alisma plantago-aquatica. Classification (NCBI taxonomy): domain Eukaryota; kingdom Viridiplantae; phylum Streptophyta; class Magnoliopsida; order Alismatales; family Alismataceae; genus Alisma; species Alisma plantago-aquatica. Next base: position 1,308,753,578 of record OY856409.1, on the reverse strand, counting down.
CTTAAGACCACACTTAAGGTCCAAAGAAAAGACTTATGGTACATCTCCCATCTTAGGGTTTCAAGCACTTGGTAATATACATTATACTCTTAAAATATATTTTATTTGTGATATAACCAAAAATACACATAAGCATTCAGTTTTATACATGACTTAGGGAAACAAATATATTTATCATCATTATGTGAATTATGGTCTACATCATATGTACTTATATCATCATTAGAGTTGATGACATTTATTTTTGCACCATAGAGTTTTACCCATATATGTTAGTTGTCATCAAAGAATCCATTTTTGTATATAAGTATTTTATTATAATTGATGCTTTCATATGTAAATTATGATCATGCAATCTATTATCCACATTTTTCAAATATATGAAAGTCACAATTTTGAATATAAGTCATTCATAAATGGTTTGAGCCACATATCTTAAGTCAAGTTAATCTGAGTAACTCATCACACATATATCAAATTTCTAGCTCAAGTGAGACTCAATCATGCATCATAAATTATTAGAGGAACACCATCATTATCATGATCAAGGATTTGTTGTTATATTATTTGTAGTTGAATATTATCTATACAATCTATAAGACATTAAATCTAAGATATAACAAAGCAAGACATGACTGTCTAACTGACACGCATAAACCGTGCGTGCAAATGCAAGTATATGTATCAATATAATATAGGCCTTGTGAGGCCCGAGTCGAACTCAGGGAAACATGAATTTTAGTAGACTACTACTAACTGGTTGCGATCAGCTAAACCGATTAAAAGAGTTTGAGAGTTGTTGTAAAATAAAAGAAAATAAAATAAAATAGAGCAATCGATTAAGGGTTTAGTTTAATCAATTCAAATGGAGATCTTTAGGATTGCGGTTTCACCGCGGGTTTTCATTGTATGAATTTCCATATAACTACTCAAGTTCATCTCTCAATCCGGGTAGTGGCCTGTAGTCAGAATTGTCCACTGTCATGGTACAATTCACTACCTAAGTCTAGGTCGGTTCCACCATCGTAGTAACCTATACCCTAAACTAGGTGCATTAGAATCGACCTCTGGGTTTCCACCATTAACCGTACATCACCTTGTTCAAGGGATTTGTTAATTAATGTGAATTTCATCTCTTTTCAACCGTTAATTCTTCTTTCAAAGTAATTAAAGGTATTAGATTGTCATTATGATGATTAAGCATAACAATATAATTGAGAAAACGAAATCATACCACAGATTTAGGAGACAAATTATGAATTACTATGATAAAAACATCATACAATGCTTCCCCGGGCTACTCCCGGTCCTAAAGATTAAGGGGATTAGTCCTGCATGGTTGACAAGAGAAAATACATAGGAGTAGAGAAGAAAAACATGGTAAACATGGAGCAAACTCGTGTAACCCCAGATACAAAGGCGTTCCTGGAGATCCTCCTCGAGAAACGTGCGTTTTGCAGTCTTCTGGCAGCAAAATCGCCCGTCGAGGTGCCCGGATCGCTCGGTTGATGGCCTATGTCTCTTGTCTCCTCTCTCTCTCTCTTTCTTGGATGTTGTGCAACACAATATGAGATCCCCCCAGGGCCGTCCGTGCTCTTCTTAGGTCATAGGACCACTTTACGGCTCTGAAAAAGCTCAACCGTCGGATTAAATGCTCCGTTTTAGTGCTGAAAATTGCCAGATCCCGATGATGTCGATAGTATCGACCATGATACAGGTTTTTCCTTCCAAAATCGTGCTTTGGGCTTGCTTTCTGATGAAATGTCGATAGTATCGACACCAGGGTCGATAGTATCGACTCTGGACAATGCAAAAGTGCCTGAAAAAGTACCGAAACATGTGTATAAGTCCGGGGATTATATAAAATCATATAAATATGATAAAAGAAGTATAATTTGATGCAAAAAGAGTTTAAAGGCCAACTATAGTGAATTGTGCAAATATAATCAAGAAAATGACAAATACATGCATAAAACAGATATAAAATAAGCCTATAAAAGTGACCCAAAACCCATGCATCAAACTCCCCTAAGCTTAAACCTTGCTCATCTTCGAGCAACAAAACTTTGGATCTGGTTGAGATAAGTCAGCAATAGGACATAAATACATGAAATGAATCTACATCATCCCCACTTTCTTTCCACAAACCGGCCCTCATTAACCACTGAACACTAACGGCCATCCAGGCGACCAAAGACCTATGTAAAAGATGTCCATCCCCCAATCAGTGAAACACTATCAATTAAAGTAGTTAATATGATAAACTCATCTGGTCCATACTTGATGCATCTTGTGATCTCCTATCTATGTTGCTCATTTCCTAACTACCATCTAAATGGAAGAAGATCTCCTGATATTAATGATTGAGGAGAATATCATGGGTGGCCTACCGATTCGAGCAAGGGGTGGATGGGATAGGTGGTTGTGGAAGAGATGGAAGCACATAACAGTCAATCATGCAATACAAAAATTAATGACCTATCATGATGCAAAATGCAAGTGAAAATATCCTAATGCTACATTTTTGGTGGAATGATGCATGCACTATCATTCCGTCTCAAGGTGAGATGGAATATCTAAGAAAACTACACCATGTGCTTATTCTTCTTAATTCTCCGGTGAGAACATGTTTCTTTCTCCCTCTTCTTCTTTATTACTTCTCAATTCTTTTTTTTTCTTCTCTTTTTTTCAATTTTTTTTTCAAGCTCTTATTTTCATAGATGACAATGAATTATTTGTCGGGCTCACTTCTTGTAACATAACTTATACATTTGAAGCATTCTATTTGGAGGGTATGGATAAAGTTCACCACCTTTAATGTTTTCAAAAGACATAAAACACATGATGTACTATATGCTCAAAAGATGTGAATGCAGCTACAAAATGATAGTTATGCAATTAAATGACACACACCTAAGGATAATGTGCATGTATAACTACTCTACCCTTTTTTTCATTTTCATGCAAAACAAATATGTGAAAATAGATATAATGCAAGACCTATCTACATGAGATGCAATCAAAAAGTGAAAGACAATAATGTGCTCCCATTTCTTATGGTGGAGTGTGAATGAAATTGCGGTGGATCAGATCACAAGACTAATTGACAGAACCTTCTGAAAATATCATATGTCCCTCTCTAAAGACATGTGTACAGGGTAACTGAAATATTTCTCACTTAAACTTTAGTCTAAGGTCACATTAGCGTTTGGTCGGTTCGGGCTCAAACATCCTTGCCAATCACTTTTCCTTGGACAATAAAGATGGTCATTCATGTCCCCATGTCCTGAAGCTGACTCACCCAAGCACTTCCTCAGTTATGCAACTCAATTACTAACAAGAATAAGCTCAAAAAGTTCTCAAAATGCTCATTTTTTATGTGCACACAACCCAAGAGTAAAACTCCCAATTGAAACCATGCATTTATTGCTCTACATATTACACTAGATAGGTGTGGATCCTACAAAAGCAGTAAACCTAGAAATAAAAACAACTAATATCTCAAAAGTAAAATCAACAAGAATAAGTAAGTAAAAACTAAGATAGAGGGTTGTTCCAACACCCCCCCTAAGCTTGAATATGACTATGGCCTCATAGTCAACATTCTCACTTAAGAGGTGGAACAGCGATACCGTTTGCTTTGAAGTGTGGTGAATAAGGATGGTTAGATGCTCAAGTGGACCAAGTGATACTTGCTATCTCCCTCCTTTTTGTAGCCCATTTTTGTGTCTTAGTGGTTCTAAGACGTGACTTGCTTCATCCATCTTTCCTCTGCAAAAAACAGTTCGAAAAAATCTCATTTCGATACCTTTTACAGCCTATTTTACGTAGCTGTCCTACAGGTGTCGATACCATCGACAAAAGGTCGATGGTATCGACCCAGACTCAACAATTTTGTTGAATCGACGCATCTAAAAGCCTGGGAAGTCAAAAGTGTCGATACTATCAATCCTAGGGTTGATGGTATCGACTTTACTGTCACCAATTTTTCTGAAAATCTTCAGGAATCTCGATACTATCGACCCTAAGGTCGATGGTATCGACTTTTCTTCAATGTTTACTGATCCAAACTCGATACTATCGACATGGGTCTCAATAGTATCGACTTTAAAATTTTGCACACTTCAAAACATGAGTTAGGGTACCATTTTTACAAAAATTATCAAAACCTAAGAAAAAACTAAGTACATAAACATAAAAGAACATAACCAAACATAAAAATGAACCGAAAGTTGGGTTGCCTCCCAACAAGCACCCTTGTTTAATGTCCTAGGCTTGACATAAAGATACCTTTAACCTGGGTTGTCAAGAGATGTCTCCAATGAGTCATGTGGCAGTTTGAATTTAACTCTATCATCACCAATTCCAAGTGTCAAGTAACCTTGCCCAATGGCAACGATTACATCAGCTGTAGCTTGGAACGGCCTTCCCAATAGCATCTCACCTCCTTCCAACTCATGCATGTCCATGACCACAAAGTCAACAGGAAAGATGAATTTGTCGACCTTGACTAGCACATCCTCACATATACCTTGTGTCTTCACAATGGATCCATCTGCCAACTCAATTGTCATAGAAGTTCGTGTTGGCTTCTTCAATCCCAGCTTTTGAAAAGTGGCAAGTGGCATAAGATTAATGCTTGCCCCTGAATCACACTGTGCTTGTGGAACATTTTGGTCACCTATGGAACATGGGATGTAGAAACATCCTGGATCTTTCCTCTTCCTTGGTAGCCGTCCTTGGATTATAGAACTCACTTTTTCATCAATAACACAAACGTCAGTGTCTTTTATCTGCCTTTTCTTGGTGATTATATCCTTGATAAACCTTCCATATGCTGGAATATGTTCTATCATTTCCACTGATAGAATATTAATATGGAGCTTACTAAACATCTCCAAGAATTTCTTGTAGTGCCTATGCTCTTTCTTCGGCCTCAGACTATCTGGGAAAGGCACGTTTGGGTCCTTCGCTCGCTTGTGTGATGGTACATATGGAACTTTAGGGGTCTCCTCCCCTAAGCTTGCCTCAACGCCACCTTCTAGGATAGGATTTGACACATCATCTGTGGATGGCATGACTTGTGGCTGCTCCCCTCTCTCAGTGACTGTAGCTTCACCATGACGCACGACCTTCACCTGCTCCTCTTGCCTAGGTGCGGGCGCGGCCACGATGTGCTCTTAGCGGATTTTTCTGAATGGACAACATCCGCCCGGTAGTCCATAATGACTGTGAGGATACAGTATTCTTGGTGTAGCCTCCGTATCAAAAATCATTTTGCTTTTGTCCTGGACCTCCACCACCGGGGGCTCTGCCTCAAAAATAACAGATATATATTTCACTTGATGATGTGCTTGAACAACATCTGCATTCCCAGCCTGTCTTTGTTGATTTGTATGCTTCATGGCCACCACTTCATTGGAAATTTGGGTCACAGTCCTCTCTAGTGCCCTCATTTGTGCTCCATGAATTTGCAATGTTTGCCCAAATTTATTCAAAATCTCACCCTAAGACTGTAACTGCTTGGCGAATGTACTCATCATCTCTTGATTTTGTTTGACCACCTGGCTAAGCAATTCATTGTTCTTTTCCTCTAGGCTAGGCTGCAGCTTTTGAAAATTTTGTTCCTTCCTCCAACCATAATTGTTATTTCTATATTCCTGTTGATGCATATACTTTGCATGAGCTTCATCATCAGACCCATTGTCCTCTTTCTGTAGGAGCTTCTTGGCTATAAGATCCAACTTGTCATTAAGCGCTTTGATGGCCCTAGCTTCATGTGTAATGCCAACCTGCTCGGGTGCATCTCTTTCACCCCAAGACTACTTTTTGGACATGTTCGTTAGAATCTCCCAACACCTTGTGCCCGTGTTGTTCAAAAAGAAACCAGAACCTGCTGAGTCCAAATTGCTTCTATCATATTCATTTAGGGCAAAGTAGAAAATTTTAGCTTGCTTCTCCTTGTCTAAGCCGTGATGTGGACACTTCCTCAGTATGATCTGGAAGCGCTCCCAAGTTTCAGAGTATGTTTCACCGACTCGCTGGCTGAAGTTTTGTATCTTCCTCACTAGATCGTTTGTCTTTTCAGGTGAGAAGAACCTCTCAAAGAACACCTCAACCATGTGATCCCAAGATTCAATGTACTCATTATCCAGATTGTGCAGCCATTCCCAAGCATTGCCCGCTAAAGAACTGGGAAAAAGTTTCAGGTAGAGTGTCTCTTGCGGGAACCTATCAATCTTTATCATATCACAATTTTCCACGAACGTGCTGATGTGGGTCACCGGATCCTCATTTTTAAGTCCATGGAAAGCCTGTGATTTGACCAACTGAATAAGCCCTGGATCAATCTTGTAACTGGGTATGTTGATAGCTTGTTTCTTGATTGGCCCCTTCTGCATAGAAGAAGAAGAAGCCTTAATCCTTTCCCAGATCGTCTGCTCCTCATTTTCCGCTCCGTCACCCATTATTACTTTACTAGTACCTGAAATTTCAAATGGTAGTGTATGAACCGGTACTAATAATTAAAACAATGAATAAGATTTGCAATTCAGTTCAAAAGATGAAAAGAAAAATAAATTACAGGAATTAAAAGTGGCCTAGTGTAGCCGCTCGCAGCACTCGTAGTGCTAAAATTCACCGTTTCCCCCGCAACAGCGCCAAAAACTTGACACGCGTAAACCGTGCGTGCAAACGCAAGTATACGTATTAATGTAATATAGGCCTTGTGAGGCCCGAGTCGAACTAAGGGAAACGTGAATTTTAGTAGACTACTACTAACTGGTTGCGATCAGCTAAACCGATTAAAAGAATTTGAGAGTTGTTGTAAAATAAAAGAAAATAAAATAAAACAGAGCAATCGATTAAGGGTTTAGTTTAATCAATTCAAATGGAGAACTTTAGGATTGCGGTTTCACCGCGGGTTTTCATTGTATGAATTTCCATATAGCTACTCAAGTTCATCTCTCAATCCGGGTAGTGGCCTATAGTCAGAATTGTCCACTATCGTGGTACAATTCACTACCTAAGTCTAGGTTAGTTCCACTGTCGTAGTAACCTATACCCTAAACTAGGTGCATTAGAATTGACCTCTGAGTTTCCACCATTAACCGTACATCACCTTGTTCAAGGGATTTGTTAATTAATGTGAATTTCATCTCTTTTCAACCGTTAATTCTTCTTTCAAAATAATTAAAGGTATTAGATTATCATTATGATGATTAATCATAACAAGATAATTGAGAAAACAAAATCATACCAAAGATTTAGGAGACAAATTATGAATTACTATGATAAAAACGTCATACAATGCTTCCCCAGGCTACTCCCGGTCCTAAAGATTAAGGGGATTAGCCCCGCATGGTTGACAAGAGAAAATATATAGGAGTAGAGAAGAAAAACATGGGAAACATGGAGCAAACTCGTGTAACCCCTGATACAAAGGCGTTCCTGGAGATCCTCCTCGAGAAACGTTCGTTTTGCAGTTTTTCGGCAGCAAAATCGCCCGTCGGAGGTGCCCAGATCGCTCAGTTGATGGCCTTCGTCTCTTGTATCCTCTCTCTCTCTCCTTCTTGGATGTTGTGCAACACAATATGAGATCCCCCCAGGGCCGTCCGTGCTCTTCTTAGGTAATAGGACCACTTTACGGCTCTGAAAAAGTTCAATCGTCGGATTAAAACGCTCCGTTTTAGTGATGAAAATTGCCAGATCCCGACGCTGTCGATAGTATCGATCCCAAGGTCGATGGTATCGACCATGATACAAGTTTTTCCTTCTAAAATTTCGTTTTGGGCTTGCTTTCTGATGAAATGTCGATAGTATCGACACCAGGGTCGATAGTATCGACTCTAGACAATGCAAAAGTGCCTGAAAAAGTACCGAAACATGTGTATAAGTCCGGGGATTATATAAAATCATATAAATATGATAAAAGAAGTATAATTTGATGCAAAAAGAGTTTAAAGGCCAACTATAGTGAATTATGCAAATATAATCAAGAAAATGACAAATACATGCATAAAACAGATATAAAATAAGCCTATAAAAGTGACTCAAAACCCATGCATCAAACTCCCCTAAGCTTAAACCTTGCTCGTCCTCGAGCAACAAAACCTTGGATCTGGTTGAGATAAGTCAGCAATAGGACATAAATACATGAAATGAATCTAAATTATCCCCACTTTCTTTCCACAAACCGGCCCTCATTGACCACTAAACACTAACTGTCATCCAGGCGACCAAAGACCTATGTAAAAGATGTCCATCCCCCAATTAGTGAAAAACTATCAATTAAAGCACTTAATATGCTAAACTCATCTGGTCCATACTTGATGCATCTTGTGATCTCCTATCTATGTTTCTCATCTCCTAACTACCATCTAAATGGAAGCAGATCTCCTGATATTAATGATTGAGGAGAATATCATGGGTGGCCTACCGATTCGAGCAACGGGTGGATGGGATAGGTGGCTGTGGAAGAGATGGAAGCACATAACAGTCAATCATGCAATACAAAAATTAATGACCTATCATGATGCAAAATGCAAGTGAAAATGTCCTAATGCTACATTTTTGGTGGAATGATGCATGCACTATCATTCCGTCTCAAGGTGAGATGGAATATCTAAAAAAACTACACCATGTGCTTATTCTTCTTAATTCTCCGGTGAGAACATGTTCCTTTCTCCCTCTTCTTCTTTATTACTTCTCAATTCTTTTTTTTTCTTCTCTTTTTTTTCAATTTTTTTTCAATTTTTTTTCAAGCACTTATTTTCATAGATGACAATGAATTATTTTTCGGGCTCACTTCTTGTAACATAACTTATACATTTGAAGCATTCTATTTGGAGGGTATGGATAAAGTTCACCGGCTTTAATGTTTTGAGAAGACATAAAACACATGATGTATGCTCAAAAGATGTGAATGCACCTACAAAATGATAGTTATGCAATTAAATGACACACACCTAAGGATAATGTGCATGTATAACTACTCTACTCTTTTTTTTCATTTTCATACAAAACAAATATGTGAAAATAGATATAATGCAAGACCTATCTACATGAGATGCAATCAAAAAGTGAAAGACAATAATGTGCTCCCATTTCTTATGGTGGAGTGTGAATGAAATTGTGGTGGATCAGATCACAAGACTAATTGACAGAACCTTCTGAAAATATCATATGTCCCTCTCTAAAGACCTGTGAATAGGGTAACTGAAAGATTTCTCTCTTAAACTTTAGTCTAAGGTCACATTAGCGTTTGGTCGGTTCGGGCTCAAACATCCTTGCCAATCACTTTTCCTTGGACAATAAAGATGGTCATTCATGTCCCCATGTCCTGAAGCTGACTCACCCAAGCACTTCCTCAGTTATGCAACTCAATTACTAACAAGAATAAGCTCAAAAGGTTCTCAAAATGCTCATTTTTTATGTGCACACAACCCAAGAGTAAAACTCCCAATTGAAACCATGCATTTATTGCTCCACATATTACACTAGATAGATGTGGATCCTACAAAAGCAGTAAACCTAGAAATAAAAACAACTAATATCTCAAAAGTAAAAGCAACATGAATAAGTAAGTAAAAACTAAGATAGAGGGTTGTTCCAACACCCCCCCCTAAGCTTGAATATGACTATGGCCTCATAGTCAACATTCTCACTTAAGAGCTGGAACAGCGGTACCATTCGCTTTGAAGTGTGATGAATAAGGATGGTTAGATGCTCAAGTGGACCAAGTGATACTTGCTATCTCCCTCCTTTTTGTAGCCCATTTTTGTGTCTTAGTGGTTCTAAGACGTGACTTGCTTCATCCATCTTTCCTCTGCAAAAAATGGTTCGAAAAAAATCTCATTTCGATACCTTTTACGGCTTTTTTTATGTAGCTGTCCTGCAGGTGTCGATACCATCGGCACAAGGTCGATGGTATCGACACAGACTCAACAATTTTGTTGAATCGACGCATCTAAAAGCTTGGGAACTCAAAAGTGTCGATACTATCGACCCTAGGGTTGATGGTATCGACTTTACTGTCACCAATTTTTCTGAAAATCTTCAGGAATCTCGATACTATCGACCCTAAGGTCAATGGTATCCACTTTTCTTCAGCGTTTACTGATCCAAACTCGATACTATCGACATGGGTGTCGATAGTATCGACCTTAACATTCTGCACACTTCAAAACATGAGTTAGGGTACCATTTTTACAAAAATTATCAAAACCTAAGAAAAAACTAAGTACATAAACATAAAAGAACCTAACCAAACATAAAAATGAACTGAAAGTTGGGTTGCCTCCCAACAAGCTCCCTTGTTTAATGTCCTAGGCTTGACATAAAGATACCTTTAACCTGGGTTGTCAAGAGATGTCTCCAATGAGTCATGTGGCAGTTTGAATTTAACTCTATCATCACCAATTCCAAGTGTCAAGTAACCTTGCCCAATGGCAGCGATTACATCAGTCGTAGCTTGGAACGACCTTCCCAATAGCATCTCACCTCCTTCCAACTCATGCATGTCCATGACCACAAAGTCAACAGGGAAGATGAATTTGTCGACCTTGACTAGCACATCCTCGCATATACCTTGTGGCTTCACAATGGATCCATCTGCCAACTCAATTGTCATAGAAGTTTGTGTTGGCTTCTTCAATCCGAGCTTTTGAAAAGTGGCAAGTGGCATAAGATTAATGCTTGCCCCTGAATCACACTGTGCTTGTGGAAAATTTTGGTCGCCTATGGAACATGGGATGTAGAAACATCCTGGATCTTTCCTCTTCCTTGGTAGCCGTCCTTGGATTATAGAACTCACTTTTTCATCAATAACACAAACGTCAGTGTCTTTTATCCACCTTTTCTTGGTGATTATATCCTTGATAAACCTTCCATATGTTGGAATATGTTCTATCATTTCCACTAACGGAATATTAATATGGAGCTTCCTAAACATCTCCAAGAATTTCTTGTAGTGCCTATGCTCTTTCTTCGGCCGCAGACTATCTGGGAAAGGCACGTTTGGATCCTTCGCTCGCTTGTGTGGTGGCACATATGGAACTTTAGGGGTCTCCTCCCCTAAGCTTGCTTCAACGCAATCTTCTAGGATAGGATTTGACACATCATCCGTGGATGGCATGACTTGTGGCTGCTCCCCTCTCTTAGTGACTGTAGCTTCACCATGACGCACGACCTTCACCTGCTCCTCTTGCCTAGGTGCGGGCACGGCCGCGATGTGCTCTTGGCAGATTTTTCTGAATGGACAACATCCGCCCGGTAGTCCATAATGACTGCGAGGATACAGTATTCTTGGTGTAGCCTCCGTATCAAAAATCATTTTTCTTTTGTCCTGGACCTCCACTACTGGGGGCTCTGCCTCAGAAATCACAGATATATATTTCACTTGATGATGTGCTTGAACAACATCTGCATTGCCAGCCTATCTTTCTTGATTTGTATGCTTCATGGCCGCCACTTCATTGGAAATTTGGGTCACAGTCATCTCTAGTGCCCTCATTTTTGCTCCATGACTTTGCAATGTCTGCCCAAATTTATTCAAAATCTCGCCCTGAGACTGTAATTGCTTGGCGAATGTACTCATCATCTCTTGATTTTGTTTGACCACCTGGCTAAGCAATTCATTGTTCTTTTCCTCTAGGCTAGGTTGCAGCTTCTGAAAATTTTGTTCCTTCCTCCAATCATAATTGTTATTTCTATATCCCTGTTGATGCATATACTTTGCATGTGCTTCATCATCAGACCCATTGTCCTCTTTCTCTAGGAGCTTCTTGGCTATAAGATCCAACTTGTCATTAAGTGCTTTGATGGCCCTAGCTTCATGTGTAATGCCAACCTGCTCGGGTGCATCTCTTTCACCCCAAGACTGCTTTTTGGACATGTTCCTTAGAATCTCCCAACACCTTGTGCCCGTGTTGTTCAAAAAGAAACCAGAACCTGCTGAGTCCAAATTGCTTCTATCATATTCATTTAGGGCAAAGTAGAAAATTTTAGCTTGCTTCTCCTTGTCTAAGCCGTGATGTGGACACTTCCTCAGCATGATCTGGAAGCGCTCCCAAGTTTCAGAGTATGTTTCACCGGCTCGCTGGCTGAAGTTGTGTATCTTCCTCACTAGATCGTTTGTCTTTTCAGGCGAGAAGAACCTCTCAAAGAACACCTCAACCATGTGATTCCAAGATTCAATGTACTCATTATCCAGATTGTGCAGCCATTCCCAAGCATTGCCCGCTAAAGAACTGGGAAAAAGTTTCAGGTAGAGTGTCTCTTACGGGAACCTATCAATCTTTATCATATCACAATTTTCCACGAACGTGCTAATGTGGGTCACTGGATCCTCATTTTTAAGTCCATGGAAAGCCTGCGATTTGACCAACTGAATAAGCCCTAGATAAATCTTGTAACTGGGTATGTTGATAGCTTGTTTCTTGATTGGCCCCTTCTGCGCAGAAGAAGAAGAAGCCTTAATCCTTTCTCAGATCGTCTGCTCCTCATTTGCCGCTCCGTCACCCATTATTACTTTACTAGTACCTGAAATTTTAAATGGTAGTGTATGAACCGATACTAATAATTAAAACAATGAATAAGATTTGCAATTCAGTTCAAAAGATGAAAAGAAAAAAAAATTACAGGAATTAAAAGTGGCCTAGTGTGGCCCCTCGCAGCACTCGTAGTGCTAAAATTCACCGTTTCCCCGACAACGGCTCCAAAAACTAAACACGCGTAAACCGTGTGTGCATACGCAAGTATACGTATCAATGTAATATAGGCCTTATGAGTCCCGAGTCGAACTCAGGGAAACGTGAATTTTAGTAGACTACTACTAACTGGTTGCGATCAGCTAAACCGATTAAAAGAGTTTGAGAGTTGTTGTATAATAAAATAAAATAAAATAAAACAGAGCAATCGATTAAGGGTTTAGTTTAATCAATTCAAATGGAGATCTTTAGAATTGCGGTTTCACCGCGGGTTTTCATTGTATGAATTTCCATATAACTACTCAAGTTCATCTCTCAATCCGGGTAGTGGCATGTAGTCAGAATTGTCCACTGTCGTGGTACAATTCACTACCTAAGTCTAGGTCGGTTCCACCGTCGTAGTAACCTATACCCTAAACTAGATGTATTAGAATCGACCTTTGGGTTTCCACCATTAACCGTACATCACCTTGTTCAAGGGATTTGTTAATTAATGTGAATTTCATCTCTTTTCAACCGTTAATTCTTCTTTCAAAGAATTAAAGGTATTAGATTATCATTATGATGATTAAGCATAACAAGATAATTGAGAAAACGAAATCATACCACAGATTTAGGAGACAAATTATGAATTACTATGATAAAAACGTCATACAATGCTTCCCCGGGCTACTCTCGGTCCTAAAGATTAAGGGGATTAGCCCCGCATGGTTGATAATAGAAAATACATAGGAGTAGAGAAGAAAAACATGGGAAACATTTAGCAAACTCATGTAACCCCTGATACAAAGGCGTTCCTGGAGATCCTACTTGAGAAACGTGCATTTTGCAGTCTTCCGGCAGCAAAATTGCCCGTCGGAGTGCCCGGATCGCTCGGTTGATGGCCTTCGTCTCTTGTCTCCTCACTCTCTCTCCTTCTTGGATGTTGTGCAACACAATATGAGATCCCCCTAGGGCCGTCCGTTCTCTTCTTAGGTCATAGGACCACTTTACGGCTCTGAAAAAGCTCAACCGTCGGATTAAAACGCTCCGTTTTAGTGCTGAAAATTGCCAGATCCCGACGCTGTCGATAGTATCGACCATGATACAGGTTTTTCCTTCCAAAATCACATTTTGGGCTTGCTTTCTGATGAAATGTCGATAGTATCGACACCAGGGTCGATAGTATCGACTCTGGACAATGCAAAAGTGCCTGAAAAAGTACCGAAACATGTGTATAAGTCCGAGGATTATATAAAATCATATAAATATGATAAAAGAAGTATAATTTGATGCAAAAAGAGTTTAAAGGACAACTATAGTGAATTATGCAAATATAATCAAGAAAATGACAAAGACATGCATAAAACAGATATATAATAAGCCTATAAAAGTGACTCAAAACCCCTGCATCAAACTCCCCTAAGCTTAAACCTTGCTCATCCTCGAGCAACAAAACTTTAGATCTGGTTGAGATAAGTCAGCAATAGGACATAAATACATGAAATGAATCTACATAATCCCCACTTTCTTTCCACAAACCGGCCCTCATTGACCACTGAACACTAACTTCCATCCAGGCGACCAAAGACCTATGTAAAAGATGTCCATCCCCCAATCAGTGAAACACTATATATCAATTAAAGCAGTTAATATGATAAAATCATCTGGTCCATACTTGATGCATCTTGTGATCTCCTATCTATGTTGCTCATTTCCTAACTACCATCTAAATGGAAGCAGATCTCCTGATATTAATGATTGAGGAGAATATCATGGGTGGCCTACCGATTCGAGCAATGAGTGGATGGGATAGGTGGCTGTGGAAGAGATGGAAGCACATAACAGTCAATCATTCAATACAAAAATTAATGACCTATCATGATGCAAAATGCAAGTGAAAATGTCATAATGCTACATTTTTGGTGGAATGATGCATGCACTATCATTTTGTCTCAAGGTGAGATGGAATATCTAAGAAAACTACACCATGTGCTTATTCTTCTTAATTCTCCAGTGAGAACATGTTCCTTTATCCCTCTTCTTCTTTATTACTTCTCAATTCTTTTTTTTTCTTCTCTATTTTTCAATTTTTTTTCAAGCCCTTGTTTTCATAGATGACAATGAATTATTTGTTGGGCTCACTTCTTGTAACATAACTTATACATTTGAAGCATTCTTTTTGGAGGGTATGGATAAAGTTCACCACCTTTAATGTTTTGAGAAGACATACAACACATGATGTACTATATGCTCAAAAGATGTGAATGCAGCTACAAAATGATAGTTATGCAATTAAATGACACACACCTAAGGATAATGTGCATGTATAACTACTCTACCCTTTTTTTTCATTTTCATGCAAAACAAATATGTGAAAATAGATATAATGCAAGACCTATCTACATGAGATGCAATCAAAAAGTGAAATACAATAATGTGCTCCCATTTCTTATGGTGGAGTGTGAATGAAATTGCGGTGGATCAGATCACAAGACTAATTGACAGAACCTTCAGAAAATATCATATGTCCCTCTCTAAAGACCTGTGTACAGGGTAACTGAAAGATTTCTCTCTTAAACTTTAGTCTAAGGTCACATTAGCGTTTGGTCGGTTCGGGCTCAAACATCCTTGCCAATCACTTTTTCTTGAACAATAAAAATGGTCATTCATGTCCCCATGTCCTGAAGCTGACTCACCCAAGCACTTACTCAGTTCTGCAACTCAATTACTAACAAGAATAAGCTCAAAAAGTTCTCAAAATTCTCATTTTTTATGTGCACACAACCCAAGAGTAAAACTCCCAATTGAAACCATGCGTTTATTGCTCCACATATTACACTAGATAGATGTGGATCCTACAAAAGCAGTAAACCTAGAAATAAAAACAACTCATATCTCAAAAGTAAAAGCAACATGAAAAAGTAAGTAAAAACTAAGATATAGGGTTGTTCCAACACCCCCCCCAAGCTTGAATATGACTATGGCCTCATAGTCAACATTCTCACTTAAGAGGTGGAATAGCGGTACTGTTCGCTTTGAAGTGTGGTGAACAAGGATGGTTAGATGCTCAAGTGGACCAAGTGATACTTGCTATCTCCCTCCTTTTTGTAGCCTATTTTTGTGTCTTAGTGGTTCTAAGATGTGACTTGCTTCATCCATCTTTCCTCTACAAAAAACGGTTCGAAAAAATCTCATTTTGATACCTTTTACGGCCTATTTTATGTAGTTGTCCTGCAGGTGTCGATACCATCGACACAAGGTCGATGGTATCGACCCAGGCTCAGCAATTTTGTTGAATCAACGCATCTAAAAGCCTTGGAACTAAAAAGTGTCAATACTATCGACCCTAGGGTCTATGGTATCGACTTTACTGTCACCAATTTTTCTGAAAATCTTCAGGAATCTCGATACTATCGACCCTAAGGTCGATGGTATCGACTTTTCTTCAGCGTTTACTGATCCAAACTCGATACTATCGACATGGGTGTCGATAGTATCGACCTTAACATTCTGCACACTTCAAAACTTGAGTTAGGGTACCATTTTTACAAAAAATATCAAAACCTAAGAAAAAACTAAGTACATAAACATAAAAGAACATAACCAAACATAAAAATTAACTGAAAGTTGGGTTGCCTCCCAACAAGCGCCCTTGTTTAATGTCCTAGGCTTGACATAAAGATACCTTTAACCTGGGTTGTCAAGAGTTGTCTCCAATGAGTCATGTAGCAGTTTGAGTTTAACTCTATCATCACCAATTCCAAGTGTCAAGTAACCTTGCCCAATGGCAGCACTTACATCAGCCGTAGCTTGGAACGGCCTTCCCAATAGCATCTCACCTCCTTCCAACTCATGCATGTCCATGACCACAAAGTCAACAGGGAAGATGAATTTTTCGACCTTGACTAGAACATCCTCGCATATACCTTGTGGCTTCACAATGGATCCATCTGCCAACTCAATTGTCATAGAAGTTTGTGTTGGCTTCTTCAATCCCAGCTTTTGAAAAGTGGCAAGTGGCATAAGATTAATGCTTGCCCCTGAATCACACTGTGCTTGTGGAAAATTTTGGTCGCCTATGGAACATGGGATGTAGAAACATCCTGGATCTTTCCTCTTCCTTGGTAGCCGTCCTTGGATTATAGAACTCACTTTTTCATCAATAACACAAACGTCAGTGTCTTTTATCCGCCTTTTCTTGGTGATTATATCCTTGATAAACCTTCCATATGCTGGAATATGTTCTATCATTTCCACTAACGGAATATTAATGTGGAGCTTCCTAAACATCTCCAAGAATTTCTTGTAGTGCCTATGCTCTTTCTTTGGCCTCAGACTATCTAGGAAAGGCATGTTTGGGTCCTTCGCTCGCTTGTGTGGTGGCACATATGGAACTTTAGGGGTCTCCTCCCCTAAGCTTGCTTCAACGCCACCTTCTAGGATAGGATTTGACACATCATCCGTGGATGGCATGACTTGTGGCTGCTCCCCTCTCTCAGTGACTGTAGCTTCACCATGACGCACAACCTTCACCTGCTCCTCTTGCCTAGGTGCGGGTGCGGCCGCGATGTGCTCTTGGTGGATTTTTCTGAATGGACAACATCCGCCCGGTAGTCCATAATGACTGTGAGGATACGGTATTCTTGGTGTAGCCTCCGTATCAAAAATCATTTTTCTTTTGTCCTGGACCTCCACCACCGGGGGCTCTGCCTCAGAAATCACATATATATATTTCACTTGATGATGTGCTTGAATAACATCTACATTCCCATCCTGTCTTTGTTGATTTGTATGCTTCATGACCGCCACTTCATTGGAAATTTGGGTCACAGTCGTCTCTAGTGCCCTCATTTGTGCTCCATGACTTTGCAATGTCTGCCCAAATTTATTCAAAATCTCGCCCTGAGACTGTAACTGCTTGGCGAATGTACTCATCATCTCTTGATTTTGTTTGACCAACTGGCTAAGCAATTCATTGTTCTTTTCCTCTAGGCTAGGCTGCAGCTTCTGAAAATTTTGTTCCTTCCTCCAATCATAATTGTTATTTCTATATCCCTATTGATGCATATACTTTGCATGTGCTTCATCATCAGACCCATTGTCCTCTTTCTCTAGGAGCTTCTTGGCTATAAGATCCAACTTGTCATTAAGTGCTTTGATGGTCCTAGCTTCATGTGTAATGCCAACCTGCTCGGGTGCATCTCTTTCACCCCAAGACTGCTTTTTGGACATGTTCCTTAGAATCTCCCAACACCTTGTGCCCATGTTGTTCAAAAAGAAACCAGAACCTGCTCAGTCCAAATTGCTTCTATCATATTCATTTAGGGCAAAGTAGAAAATTTTAGCTTGCTTCTCCTTGTCTAAGTTGTGATTTGGACACTTCCTCAGCATGATCTGGAAGCGCTCCCAAGTTTCAGAGTATGTTTCACCGGCTCGCTGGCTGAAGTTGTGTATCTTCCTCACTAGATTGTTTGTCTTTTCAGGCGAGAAGAACCTCTCAAAGAACACCTCAACCATGTGATCCCAAGATTCAATGTACTCATTATCCAGATTGTGCAGCCATTCCCAAGCATTGCCGGCTAAAGAACTGGGAAAAAGTTTTAGGTAGAGTGTCTCTTGCGGGAACCTATCAATCTTTATCATATCACAATTTTTCACAAACATGTTGATGTGGGTCACCGGAACCTCATTTTTAAGTCCATGGAAACCCTGCGATTTAACCGATTGAATAAGCCCTGGATCAATCTTGTAACTAGGTATGTTGATAGCTTGTTTCTTGATTGGCCCCTTCTGCGCAGAAGAAGAAGAAGCCTTAATCCTTTCCCAGATCGTCTGCTCCTCATTTTCCATTCCGTCACCGATTATTACTTTACTAGTACCTGAAATTTCAAATGGTAGTGTATGAACCGGTACTAATAATTAAAATAATGAATAAGATTTGCAATTCAGTTCAAAAGATGAAAAGAAAAAAAATTATAGGAATTAAAAGTGGCCTAGTGTGGCCGCTCGCAGCACTCGTAGTGCTAAAATTCACCGTTTCCCCGGTAACGGTGCCAAAAACTTGACACGCGTAAACCGTGTGTGCAAACGCAAGTATACGTATCAATGTAATATAGGCCTTGTGAGGCCCGAGTCCAACTCAGGGAAACGTGAATTTTAGTAGACTACTACTAACTGGTTGCGATCAGCTAAACCGATTAAAAGAGTTTGAGAGTTGTTGTAAAATAAAAGAAAATAAAATAAAATAAAGAAATCGATTAAGGGTTTAGTTTAATCAATTCAAATGGAGAACTTTAGGATTGCGGTTTTACCGCGGGTTTTCATTGTATGAATTTCTATATAGCTACTCCAGTTCATCTCTCAATCCGGGTAGTGGCCTATAGTCAGAATTGTCCACTGTCGTGGTACAATTCACTACCTAAGTCTAGGTCGGTTCCACCGTCGTAGTAACCTATACCCTAAACTAGGTGCATTACAATCGATCTCTGGGTTTCCACCATTAACCGTACATCACCTTGTTCAAGGGATTTGTTAATTAATGTGAATTTCATCTCTTTTCAACTAATAATTCTTTTTTCAAAGTAATTAAAGGTGTTAGATTATCATTATGATGATTAATCATAACAAGATAATTAAGAAAACGAAATCATACCACAGATTTAGGAGACAAATTATGAATTACTATGATAAAAACGTCATACAATGCTTCCCCGAGCTACTCCCGATCCTAAAGATTAAGGGGATTACCCCTGCATGGTTGACAAGAGAAAATACATAGGAGTAGAGAAGAAAAATATGGGAAACATAGAGCAAACTCATGTAACCCATGATACAAAGGCGTTCCTGGAGATCCTCCTCGAGAAACGTGTGTTTTGCAGTCTTCCGGCAGCAAAATCGCCCGTCGGAGGTACCCAGATCGCTCGGTTGATGACCTTCGTCTCTTGTCTCCTCTCTCTCTCTCCTTCTTGGATGTTGTGCAACACAATATGAGATCCCCCCAGGGCCCAAGGCCAGTGTACAACAACCATCGGTTTCAGGGAGTCAACAGGCAGTGGTGTATGAAGTCGGCATCTTCCTGTGGTGTTAGGCTTCTATCAAACTGTAGGAAAATGTTGGGGTGACAGATGTGCAAGGTATGAAGCTTGCCGGTGGTGTTTTACATGTTGCTATGAGAAGATGGTAGGGTGTCATGGTGACTGTAGGTTTGAAGATATGGCTTGAGGTGCCCCGTGGATGCCAACTCCAGGAGAATCAGAGGGCATGGAGTCTTTGTGAAGGCTCGAAAAAGGAGGTGGGCGTGATTGGTGGTGTGAAGATGGATCTGCTAATCAGCGGCCATGTTGCAGGTTTCTAATAGTCGAGACTGACATGATTGGGCAGAGTTGGAGAAGAAGGTATTATCGTCGGGGTACTGCAGGTGGAACATCAGGTCTGAGTTGGGTCAGATAGGTGGCGTCTATGTTGCTTGTTGTCCGTCATTTTGGCGATGTTGGTGGTTGTGAAGAGGTGAGGAGGCGGTGGCGGAATTCTCTAGAGGCGTCATAGGGAGAGGAAGGCTAGCGAGGCTATATGGTGATGGGGTCAGATCTGTGGTAGGAACATGATCTGTTGATACTATTGGTGGGTCGTCGATGGCTTGATTAGGATGTATATATAGGTGTGTGGTTGTTAGGGTTTACATTCAAAGGGTAGAGGCGAGGCTCTACATGCTCCTAACACGATCTGGGGCAGTGTCGGGTCGTGACAGCAACTTGTTGACTATTCTTTGTCCAGTTGTCGACCATCAATGGTTGTGGCATTTTTCCCCAGTGCTTGTTTTTAACGGAGGGGGTGGTTTGTAGAGTAGGTGCTAATGGAGTCTAGGGGTTAATGTAGTCTAGCTCAATAGATGCGGAACAAAATTAAGGAGAAGGAGGGCCAAGAATGTACAACACCGTCAGGAGTCTATTGCCTTTATGCAATTGTATAAGGTGTGGTAGGAGGGTGAGTTACATGGATGAAATACATGGGACATGTCTAAATGAAGGCCTAATAGGTGCTATTAATGTAAATCAATTTAATAAATTTTTTTCCAATTAAATGGATGGTTAAACATAATCAAAATGAGAGGAAATTTGGAGTAGTGGTAAGTTAATCGGAGTACTACCTAGCTATGACAATTCTTCCATTGATTGCTATAAATTGGTCTATTAGTTTTTGTAGTGTAATTCACTCAATAATAAATATATAATATTATCAATAGTATTTAAACTTGATTCCAAATTCATTAGTTATCAAATGTAAAGTATTTGAACTATGCAAGGTCCAATTGAACATCTAGGCAGTATTGATTCAAATTGTAGTACTCAATATAAAATTGATTAATGGGGCAAAATGGATATATGGACAACTTTGTAAATATTTATCAAAAGTAGGAGAATAACTATATATATAAAAGGGAATGCAAACTAATATCCAAGAAGATGATGATTGACCAAAATGAGGAAATGAAATCTACAATGAGAGACCATATTGCAAATGGACTCAGGTTGTCAATTATAGCTCAATATAAATATGGTACCCAAAATCTAGTATGTTACAACTACCCACTCAATGATAAAAGATTAATATTCTTCACTACCCAGTTAATTCACAAATTACCCCACAACAAAAACTCCCACAATCAATTCATGTGAGTACTGAGCATCACCACCCAATTTACTTGATAACATGCATCACCACCGAACTCCGCAAAATAGACATCGCCAGCTAATTTTGAAAAGAGAATTGTACGTCTCATACACCACCACACATATGGAATAGGAATCACCACCTAAGTCTGACATAAAGAGATCAAACAAAATAGGAATTACAACATATTGTGTCATAATTGAATACATTATACTAGTCATCACAAACACATACATATCAAATTGAAGGCAAAATTAGGTATAGTCAAATGCATTACAATGGATTCTATCTTATGGTTGCTCCTAAAAAAGGAATCAAACAAGGGTTTCCACATCACAATAAATTACAACATCTTAATTTGACAATTATTATGAGACTTGAGATAAGAATATGTCTTTACATGATGGTATGGGTTTCCATTTCAATTATAGAACAATCTAGATCAAATCTACAAAATAGGTACAATCTTGGGATAGGATGAATAAGATACTACTTCTAGGTTGCACTTTTAATAGTTCAATTTCAATAAACATTCAAGATCTAATATTCAAAGTACGTCAAATATACTTTAAACAAGTAATTATAACATTTCTGAGAGAGAAATAATCTTATTTTATGTGTACCAAATGATAGTTAAATGCAACATACATAATATTTAATATACACATATCCAAATGAAATCCTTGGATACATATCAGGGTCCCAAGCCACCTATTACAAATTCAAAAACATTTTGGTTTAATTTTTCATCATATAAACGATTATCATCTAAGACTCCATCCCAACCAGGTTGGGGGGGTACATGGATCCTTCATTGTTTGACTAGATCTATTGTTTAGATGTAAAGAATCAAAGTCTCTCCTTATAAGATCTTCCCAAGTTTTTTTAGGTTTACATCTTTTTCTTTTAATTATGCTCAACTCAATAGCATTGTGTTGAATAGGTTCACATTGCACACTTCATATCATCTCATACGACTTTTACACAACTTGTCATCAATGCTCCCACCCCCATCCTATTCTTGGTAAAGTCATGTATCAATTGATCTTTCCTTGAATTCCCACACATCCATCACATCATATTTTGGACAAATTCATTTTTTTGAGACCTTGTTTCTTCACCTCCCATCATTCACTCCCATATAGTATGGATGGTTGTATAGATATTCTGTAAAACTTACTTTTTAATCCAAGTCGGTTCTTCTACTCACATACTACTTCAATTTCACTTTTCCATTTCAATCATCATGTTGTGATATCGTCGAAAATCCATTTGAATAATAATAAAACTCTTCACATTTTGGTACATCCACTCCATCCAACTTGGCCCCATCATCTACAATTCTACACTGGCTAAAAGTGCAATGCATATACTAGATTTTAATTTTACTAATATTAAATCCCTTTGATCCCAATGCATTCCTCTAAAGCTCAACTTTATCATTAAATCATTCTCTAATTTTTCCAATCAACACAATAGCATTGTCAAATAACATACACTAAGAAATATCATCCTAAACCTTCCACGATGACTCATCCATAACAAGAGAAAATAGATATGGGATTAGTGTTGATCTTTGATGTACCCCAACTTTCATAGAAAAAGTTGGTTCTCTCCTATAGGATTTAAAATGCTTGTAGTTGAGTTATCACACATGTCTTTAAACAAGTAAATGTATTAGATTGGCACAATTTTTTCTTTGAATCCTCCATAACACCTACTTGGGTATTCAATCGTAAGACTTTCCAAATTGACAAAATCCATATGAAGATATCTTTTTTTTCTCTACACTTTCCCATAAGCCTTGTTTCTAGAAATATGACATATACTGCTGATTTCCTTGGCATGAAGATAACATGGTTGTTTATTTTTACATTATCGATTTAAGATGTTACTCAATAATCCTCTCACAAAGCATTATATTGTGAGCCATCCACTTGATACCTACTTAGTTTGTGCATCTTTGAACATCTCATTTATTATTGTAGGTGGGGACTATAGTACTATTTTTTCACTCATATGACGTTTTCTTGATCTTTGTAATCTTATTAAACAAATTCATTAATCACATTGATCTTTCCTCACTCTAAAACATCTATACATAGATAGGAAAATAATTCGATCTGTATGCCTTTCTCATTTTTGTATTTTTCAAAGAATTCTTGACCTCTGATAGTGAAACGTGTCATGTGTAAAGTGATATCCTTGTATTCATGAAATATGAGTCTCGATCATTATTTAAAGTATATCCATTGAAAAGCTTGTGAAAGTAGTTTCCCTATAGGTTCTTCGTATCATCATCCTTCGCCAACACCTTACCATCTTAATTCTTGATGCATTTTACTTGACTAAAGTATATTCCTTTCCTTTCCCTTATACGAGCCATTTTATACATATTTGTTTTCCCTTCTCTCATGACCAACTTATTGTATATCTCCTCAAAGTAATTGGACACTGTCTTTTGAATTTCTTTCTTAGCTTCTTTATTTGCTTTCTTGTATTCTAAAAAAGTTGCATCATTTTGAGATTTGAGTAAGCTCCTATAACCCTCTCTTTTGAGTTTAATATATTTATATACTTCATCATTCCACCACTAGGTCTATTTTTTTGGTGTCCCACACCCTTTTGACTCCCTCAAAGCCTCTTTGTATTTTAAGTGCATACTACCTAATCTTAATACTTATATACCCTGGCCAGGTATATGATTATTGAAGATAAGGCAAGTATGAACCTAATTCCGCTTTAGAAAAAGGTTTATGTCAGAGCTCATGTTATGCCACATAGTGTTAACATCAGATTCCAAGTTACATGAGCCATCCTTGATAATTTTATCATAAAATGTTATTTCTTTTCTCATTAGGATCTCTCCACTTGATCCTTGTTATTGGTTATAGCATGCTTACCTTCTCATGATATTCATAAATCCACAAATTTGTGTGTTTATTGTTAGAAATGTATGTTACCAAACCTATCATATCATGTAGACAGTGTTATTATAGTTCCATATAACTTTTTTTACTTTATTGTTGTATATAATAATTATTTATGATCTTTTGAGTATTAATATATTCATGTATTTGGTAAACCAAAACTTGAGGCAAAAGGACATATTTTCCCCACATCACCAACCTAAACCTTAGAGGATGAAATGGGTATTACAGTCTATTGAATGTATCAAAAGCTCATGTGACACAGATAATGCAGGGGACAAATAGTCAAATATACCCTCATATTGTGGCAACGCTAAAACACCTAGACCAAGGACAAACTTGTAAATGCTCATAACTTCTTCCAACCTTACAATCCTTAGTTACAATAGCAATGGGTTGTGTATTCTTCTGAGATTGGAATCAATGATTGGGAAAGTGATGGTCCTTAACACCTTCCTGGAAAGCTTCTAAAAGAAGTCCTCAACCCAAAGAAAAAACTTAGAGTAGAAACATGATCTAGAGGTCTATAATGGTGAAGCAAGTTCATGCTAAGGTGGAAGTATAATAACAAATATTTACCTAGGTCTCAAGGAGCTTTATGAATTGTGAAGCTTCATGGGACACTAGCACACAACTAGCCATACTAGAGCATCAACAACGTGTGCAACTTGTAAATGAAGATGTTGTGGTGATTAGAGTCAAAGGATCACAAGGAAGACAACCAGCTACTGTGGAATAAAAGTGTGCAAACATTCTTATAGGACCATGAGGAAGCTCAAAATGTACATAATTGGAAGGTGGAGGAGTACCAAATTTTCCTTATTCTAGAGTATGGAGGTTAAATATAGCCTAAAATCATAATAATTGGTCACTAACTAATCAAATTTGGGGACGAGGATATTGGAGAGAATAAGGTATGTAGTCAGATAAAATAAGATTATGTATGTATATAATATGCACACACACCAAGGTTTCCCTATTCAGGAGTCTAGAGGTTAAAGATGACCTCAAATCATAGTATTCCGTTGCTCACTTACTAAATTGGGGGAGTAAAGGGTATAGAGGAGTATAATGCATGTAGTCAGATCAAATATGCTATATATATATATATGTGTGTGTGTGTGTGTGTGTTGGAGGGGTGTGAGTGCGTGTATCTTCCTCCAGAGCATCCTATAAAGTGGTTGTTTCTACAAAGAAATAGGGACTGATGGGTGTTAGTTATTAGGGTTATGGGGTCACGTGAGGTTTTAAATAGTGCAAAATAGAGAGAGAAAGACAAAGGAAAAATAATCTCACTTTAATATGAAAATATGGAAGAAGATAATAGATAGAAAATACTAAGAGTCATATTATAGAGAATCAATTGCAAGCTAGAGGTAGGTGATGCACTCATACATAATAGGGTTAACAAAAAAATTGTATGCACTCACACTATTGTATCCTCAATTTTGTAAAATTGAATGATATAAATGCAAAGAAGGTTTTGATTTGTAATTTCTCCAATGGTATTATTGATGGCATATTAATGTTAATCACCATTGTAGCATGGGTGCTTGTGGCACAAGTTAAATAAAAGGAATTCATACATGAGTAAATAACAATGTCTTTTGATATGATAAATGAAATAGTTGTCAAGTTTCCAAGGGAAAATAATATACATGGTGTATTGAGACAATTAAAGGAATAAGTATTTATCCAAGAGTGGCAACATAATATTTAAGGCATCAAAAATGAGTATTATTTTATGATTTTTGGTAAAATTGGAATTAATAATGAAAAGAAAGAGAATTATAGAAATATGGGAGAAATACGGGTAGTCCCTGAGATAATGGCATTACTTTAATAAGATGTCTAAAAAGAACAAGTTTTGGTTATCCCTACCACTAAAAATAATTTTTCAAAAAGTTTTAGTGAATTTACATGGAATGAGGATAATTTTTTTAAAGGATATACCACAGAGAAAAATAAAAGAATAATCTAGAAACCAATAATGAAGTGGTTTCTAAAAAGATTAAATGACAAATTATCCAATGGATGTCAAATAGTTATGTGCTTTCCTTTATGGATTTTGTTGCTAAAACCAAGTCTTATAAGAAAGAGGGGGTTTTCCTTTCGTGGCTTATGATTTATAAAAGTAAAACTAATAATTTATACAATAAGGAGCATAATCCTTCCTAATTGGTTTTTAAAAGAGATATCTTCAGGAAAGGAAGTATGTAATTTTATAGTAGGTCAAGAAGAAAGAGAAGGAGATACGAAAGAGGGAATACACAAGAAAGAATATATATATATATATATATATATATATATATATATATATGCCTATGCACAAGATTCTTGAAGGAGACAAAATCAGGATTCCCGCCATAACCCTCTCTTCGTCCTCACTGTTCTTCCCTCAAACCTTAAACCTATCTAGATAAATTATATGAAGGAGATCCCAGGAGCCTGGCTTTGAGGAGGTCGAAGTCCCTAAAGTTCTGGTAAATCCTTGAATAAGGTTGTTGCCTCCTATTTTCACTAGGGAAGATGACGACTTCCTGGTTGGAAATGATGATAGTTGAGTTTTCCTCCCGTCGTGGTTCTGGGTGCTCTACTTTGGGTGGACAGAGGGGATACGTCATCCACCGAGTGGCGACCTCAAAGCATTGCCTTGTGTAGCACAGGAGGATCTCTGTTAGGGTCGTGGAAACCCTCCATCCCTACCACTACCTCACACATCTGTAAAAATCCTCCCCATCTCTCAAACTTGGAGGTGCTCAACCTCAGCATCTCCGGCCGAGCCAAGATCCTCGGAGGATCCATTAGTTCCTCTTAAAGGACCAGGAACCATAGCAACGCGGGTGCCCGCCACCTTGGGTTGTGTTCATAGGAGATGACACCACCGATTGAGGTTCCATGGCCAAAGTTTCCAAGAGGAACATGGGAAATGACAGTCATCTATGTAGGAGGTGGCAAGGAGACGAACACAACCAAGGCGCCCCTGGTAGCACCAGGTGCAAGGACCCATTCTACAGACGTGCACAGGTGACCGCGAGAGGAGGTGGTTGGGAGGTTTAGCCCTAAACTAGGCCTACCCTCATCTATTCTTTCAGTGCTCAATTTAACTGGTAAACTAGTAGTTTAAGACCAGATCGGCTGCCCTAGAGGTATTCTTGTTGATGTGTCCTTTTCCTATTGGCCCATATATGCTAATTTTGGAAAGATCGTAGTAATTGCTAGGATGCTCAAATAAAAATGAGTTATATATGAAAGTTGATTAAGAGAATGAGAAAAATCTAAATAAAATATTTTTAGATCCTAATTATGTTTCTAATTCCAAGTAGTGCAAAGATGAATTAAGTGGTGATTAATGTTTAAAATCCTAAGTTTGTATAATAAGATGATTGAATATGTTAAAAATGATCTCTTTGCCACAATAGCTGATAATATTGAACAAGATGAGGAACCCAGGTGATCATGACCATAATGATGATAGTTAGAGTTTCATATGTGAAGTATCATGCATATGATGATTTAGAGATTACAGATCATACCTTGATGTGTCATTAACGGACATAATTGAATCTAGTGTTCGTAATATAACCACATGGAAGATTTGATAATCATGACAACACTTAGTATGAATTAGGGTTCTTGATTTATTAGATCACTAAACATGGGAATTAGGGCTTTGAAACATAACCCTAATGCAAACTTGATACCAAGGAAACCTTAAAACCCTAGATTAGGACTGAATAGGGTTGTATTGTGATCACTATGATTAGTGACACTTTAGAATTTACATAATGCAGATTATATGATGATTGCTTGATTTGTCAACTTGACTAGACAATATACTTAGAGAATGTTTGCATAATCTGCATGGCTCACCATCAAGGTACATTGTTAAGCTTATGATTACAAGTATCGACTTCCAATGTTTGCCAAGGGTACTCAAAGATTGAATGAATGATATCTATTGGATGTTTATTTATCATGAAAATTATAAAGCCCCTATGAGTATGACATAAAGTCAATAATGATACTCTGAACCCTAGGTTACACTGGTCAAAGGGTCATGCACATAACTCCAATGATGGATAGTGGCTACACCTGAGATAGTAGACAAAGTATGGATCAGAATATAAAAGACAATACAAGTTCTTATGTGCAAGTAAATGATGATTGAATATATGTATTTTTTATTATTGGATGGACCCATGTACCAGTATAGAATGCTTGTTGATGTTTGTTTGTCAATGTTTTAGGTAGGAAATACACAAGATACAAACATGAAGATAAAGATTAAATCCATGGAAGGTATTAAAGTTATCAAAAGGAGGATTAGATAGATAGTTATTCTCCTACGATGTACAATTCATGGTGAAAGTTCATGAAAGCAAATTGTAAATGATATTTTTGAATTATTGGAAGTTATTTACTGTTTTGTAATATTTGCTAAATCTGGATTCTTGGGTAAAATTTGTAGGTAATGGCTCTCATCTTTTTGGCCTTCCTTAATTGGGGGTTGCTAAAAAGTGAGGTCGTTACACACACAACAATGTTAAACAAAAGAATTTTAAGGGCCATAATCTACACATAAAATGCACAAAATTATTTTTCGAAAGTGCATGGGGTTTTAATTATAATATAGAGAGCAGGAAAGTTAGGGGTCGATCCACAAGGAGTGCATAGGAGATCTACATAGGGTTTGCTTCATTAGGGTTTGTAGAGTTGGGACTTTGGGTTTTAGGGTTTGATTGGGGGATTCAAATTACATTATGGTGAGCAAGCAATAAAAGAAAGAAAGCAAAAACCAAGCATAAGTTAACCCTACTCAATAAATGTTAACTAAACAAACTAGATGATTGACTAGATTGATTTAAGACAATCACAAAAAGAGAAATAGAAGGAGGAATTGATTAATCTAGATAGGTCACTATACTAAGAAAACAAGAAAGAACTACACTAAGAAATTAACTAAACAAAACCTAGCACAATACACTAAGAAAGGACTACTTATTATAGCAAGAACTAATTACCATGAATAGGGCAAGCAAGTATACTAAACAAGAAAGAGACAACCAACTAGAAATAGATAAAATTAGGGTTTAACCATGTATTTGGGGTAGTGTCTGTTTGTGGAGATATGTAACAATGAACCATGTAATGGGGTTCCACCTATTCACTAACATTCAACAAGTAGGTATCAAACAAAATAACAATGATCAATGTAAAACATGCATCATATTCTATTAGTTGGCCATGGATGACATTATGGTGTATAGGGGAAGTAGTCCCTATTACTCACCATTTTCCCTCACAAGTCACTTTTGCCTAAGGAATAAGTAGGCATAGATCTAGATCATCCAAGTATAGATTTCTAGACATGGTCTTCCTAATGCACTTAGGGGAAAGGAATAGTATAGAGTATAGTGTAAGGGTATAACACCTCCCACTAGCTCCATATAACCACTAAGCAAGCCATTTGAATAATTGTATAATGGAGTGAACATATAGTCGCATAGATCTCTCACTAAGGATTAATGGAATGGGAAGAAAAGGGGAAGCGGGAACTGGATAATGTTTCTATAGAAACCTTATGAGTTTTTCCACCAAAAATCCCAAAATCACTCTTTTCATATACCTTTGGTAGTTCCATATCTCAAACAACCATTGGAAGAGATAGGAAAAAAGAATAAGCAACAATGTAGTGTTAGATAATAAAATCATAGTTTTATATACAAATATTTCCCAACATGGTGTCGTAGTTACATAATATTTCCACAAAATTGGCCAAAGAGAAGCTTAGTTACTCGTAGTCAAGGAAATAATAAAAGAAAGGAAAAGAGAGGGTAGAAATCCATATGTATGGATTAGGAGCACCACTCTTCACCTCTAGAAGCTCAAAGATCATTCTTCTATTCCAAGGGTGTGGGTGGCATTAAAAATGGAAGAGATATGACCAAAACTATTATGACTTCGTTTCCCATCCCCCATTGAAGATAGACCATTGGGACAACGATAATTATCACATTTTTCCTGGGTCCAGATTTTAAAAATAACAAATAACAACCAATTTTTTTATTCATAAAATTGTTAGATATGAAGGATGACAGAGTTTCTCCTCTGTAGAAGCTTACATAATTTTCCATGTAATGAGCAACTACAAAAAATAGAAATTATTGCTTGAAAAGGAACTACTATTATTAAATCCTCCATGTGACACTAACTTTATTATATTCAATGTATTCATGTGAAACTCCATATCCCCATATCTTTATGTGTCTACTACATGAAACATCCATAATTAAAATGCATGGTTAGTATAATACTACATTGTGTTTGTGTGCATACAAAAGTGTGCATGTATGATTATAAACATATATACACCTCAATCAAATAGTTGCATAGATGAACATGCATTTTTACTTGAATATAATATCCACTGCTTGTCATACCACCTTGAGTGTATCCATTCTCTATAAGCCATTAGACTTATAAGAACTACCCATTGGTAGGTCTAACATTGGGTTCGGAATATCATAGTATGTATTATGTGATACACATATGCATTATATTTGAACTAGAATTAAGAAAACAACCAAGTAGTTTAACATAAGACCAAACACTTTGTAAATATGTGGGAATCCTTTAGTAGTTGATATTATTGAGTACTTACAAAATTACCACGTACCTTTCCAATGTAGAAAGCATGCAGTACTACCCATGTACTTCAAGTGTGTATGCAATCCAAAAAACCAAGTGTATATTCAAGCAACCAATCACTCTACAAGCATGTACAACACTAGGGTGTCACAATTATATTTATATGAATTGAATCATAGTCTAGTCTAGGTCTAGATCTATGGGTCTAAATTAAGCATTAGGTTTCAAAATCCCTAATTCTCAAGTATTGGGTCTAGTGACTTAGAAACCCTAAAAGTTCATCATTAACATCCTAACCTTACTACGATATCAAGATTTCATTATTATTAAACAAGATCAAATTATATCACAAATGAAGTATATGAAATATGTCTAACATCATATTCATCAAATCTAGGGTTTCCTTATATTCATCACTTTATATTCATGCATCAACCATAATCAATTAATGAGAAGAATATCTAGGTACTAAATCTATTTAGTTTGAACTCTAACATTCTAATCAATTTGGTATACAGGTCCACTACCACCTGAGCTAGGGTTTATTTTCTAGATTTATTGCAAAAAAGACATTAATTGACCAATAAGACAGTGGCACATCATTAGATAATCCAATTTATATTTGGAGACAGAGTAGAGGTTGGGCCAATGGGAACACGTGACATAAACACTATCATCCAATGTGGATTGGGCTTTGATTAAAGGAAAAGGGACCTGATTGCCAATCTTCAATGAATAAATTATCATGCACCATGAGGGCACATCTATTTAATCGCCCCAGAGATTGCTTCTTCCTCAACGAAGATACTTCCTCCCTCCATGGAAGGGTCAACATGTTGGTTTACTTTCCTCTCCTTTCTCCATAGGACTTGTGTAAAGATTTATACACCTCCACAAGGCCATGCCAAACCTAGAAAACCACTGGGTGAGGGTTTTAGTGGCCTAGATCTCATAGATCGAGGTCAAAAGATATAGCTCTAAAATAGGTCTAAAAATTTCTAACTAGATGATGATGTAGTGTTACCTAGGAATCTTAGATGTGTTGGTTATATATTGCACTCATGTATGGATGCTCTTGACTTCTTTCCATGAACTAAGTTATAACACGGAGTTATCCCTGTAGGGAAATATGTCGCGCAGAAACAAAATTTTAACTACCATATTCCCCATAAACTAGTAGATCGCGTCAATATCTAAAAGATGAGAAGAATAATTTTGAGGATTACCTAGCCCTGGACCAAGTCCAGTGACATCTCATCATCATTGTAGATGCGCAACCATCTTCTAGTTGCACTAGGAATCATCTGACTGTTGTGCCTCCTGATCTTCACCACAGACTGTAGTCTCGAACGTTCTCGTCTGCAGCAGCTCCTCATACCAAGAACAGCTGGTTGACGTGGTCCTCCTTAGCAATGAGAAAAGGCCATATTGCCTCTAGAGAAGCCCACACAGACTACCTAGAACTCTTGCCATCCTGCTATAATGGACAGGAAGGAGTTGTCCCTCCCATTGGTGTACTAGTCACTATCTTGCTCTCCCACAACAACGATCCTCAGTTGTTCTCTCCATTGCTATCCGTCCATTATCGGGTAGGAATTGTTTGGGCTCTATTAGTTACCACAATCATAGAGGACAACAACTATCAGAGCAACTGATTCTCAATTGTCTATGTTGTTCTCTGGGAAGCCCACAATACCCCTCTATTTATAGGAGGGGTTTAGGTCAGGGTTTCCAGTCTGTGCGGGAGTGGAAAGGACTAGAAGATCTTAAATTTTTGCAACTTGTGACCACTCAAATGGTCATATAAAAACTTAGACGGTCATCTGGCATGTGAGATGGTCATTTTGCAGTGTCCCAATCACATACAAAATTGGCAATTTGAATCCAATTAATGGAAGACATGACATTAGCACTAATTCCTTGATGCAATCAAATTTACCTTGAACTGAACAATCTCACACATGCAAGAAGGTCGTCTCATCCACCCAGATGGTCGTCTGGTAACTCAAGTTGAGCTAATCAGTTCAACAAAATGAATTGGTCGGTTCACACCTCAGTTTGGGTAGAACTTAGACAATTCAATTTCTGATCATCCTGACAATCCAAACGGTCGTCTCACGATTTGAATCAATCGTCTGGCACACCAAATGTCTGTCTCACTCAGCGAGCCAATGATTTACAGTGCATTCAGCTGATCTGTTGTGTGAACTAAATACCTAAACACTTTAGTAATCAATTCAATCATCATTTAAGATTACACTCCTCTTCTAGGTCAAGACCTATGCGTGTGACCATATAGGTCCCACATTACGTTGGCAGTGAATGTTCATAATAACTTATGACATCATAAGAAATGAATTGTGCCTAGTCACACATCATTGCTATCCAAGTAAATGGAAAATTGGGAACAACTTCAACCTACAATATGTGCTTGGTGTTATAGTGTTTGTATAATTCCTTTATCTCTGATATCCATATTGAACTCAAGGCATGGAGTAGTCACCCTCTTCAACATTCAATCTTGTTTGTTAAACCAGAGTAGACTGTCTGAGATATATGTAAGCTCAATATCACATGTTGACTCACAAGTATATGGCCATGTATTTTTCAATATCGCTTATCAAGAGGCCTAGGATATCATACTCCCATAGGAGTGACAAATCCCATCTCTATCATTCACAGTTAGTCTCCATGTGTCATAGTCACCCAATCATCACCTTTATAATAACCCATGTTTCAAGATTGTGTTTGATGATGTCAAATCATACTGAACGACATGTGATGAGTATAATGATTTTAGGTCTAAGAACTACAAACACCACCATCACTATGAGAGATGACTATGACTATCATGGTAATAGTTTCCATCTGTGTGTATCATGGTGGGTCTGTCTAATACACTATTCTCCAACATGTTTTTGTGTTCTTAGTTTGATATAGCCATATCATGACTGATGAGTTCTATTATCAACCAACTCACACACTAATCGTGTGTGTCATTGTTGTCTATGAACCTTCCACAATAACAACTGATAAGGGACATCATGAGAATGTATATGTACTCTTAACATTTTTATAATCTCATTTCTCCAAGTCACGTACTTGAAGACATATGTCATTGAGTAATATTACTCTGTAGACATTTATAATGTTACATCATTATCTCATAACTGAATTAAATAGAATAAATTGGACGCTTGCCTTTATTTATTAATCAAATAAATTACAAGTTATACCATTACAATCATCATATGATTGTCTCTCAGGGCATACATACCAACAATCTCTTTCTCTTAACTATCAGTGAGAAACATAGAATTTGGGGGATAGGTTGTGACACTTCACTTGTGCTAAAGGGGGTTGAATTGTGTCGTCCTCCCTATGAAGGATTTGTATTCATCCTCATATAGGATAAGGTGTCAAGGATAAGCAATGTCAATCAACCCTAGCAATTGGGATAGTCGTGTAGTTTGGGGATTTTCCTATCTTAAGGGGATCATTGTTAGTCAGGGTATAGTTGGATTCGCTTGAACCTGCTGAAGTTGTATACATAAATTGTGTGGAAACATAGGTTGTAGAGGGAGAGGGAGTGTCAAATATTTGGTTGTACTTTGGTGTCCATGGGGAGGGTTACTTTGAGTGAGGAAGGAATCCTCTCCATTTACATTCTCTCCCCAACTTGGGGAGTCCATATTCGTCTGGGCTCCCCCACTAATCAAAAGAAATTTTTTTGTTATGATAAAAACCCATAAATCAAAACTTAATGGTTAGGAAACGTAAGATCTCAAATTTATACCAAATTTTGGGATAATCTCTATTTACCCATAATCTGACATTGGATAAAATATTAATCCTTAACTTAGGCCATAAGTTAACATGGAATCATATGGATTTTCTTCCATGATCTAAGTATTATTTCTAACCAACCAAAATTATCATTTGTATATAATATGAGCATGAAAAACTGAATTCCCATTTTTTATCCCAAGAACCTATTTGTAAATCCAAACGTAGTCCATTTGGGATTTAGCTTGGATACTAGGGCCCATGGTTTGAACCTAGGCCTTCTAATGGATCCACAAGCATCACTATATTCTTAATTATATAATTAAGGCTTTTAACATCACAATGCTTAAATTGAAGTCTCATAATAATACATTTTCTCAACATTACTTAATTTATTTGAATGAAGATTATTGTATATCAAATGCTCCAAATCATCAACTAGAGTTATATTATCTTACTCATTATTCCACATTGATCTTTATATCATATTCGTGAATCAAATACAAAACTCCAAAATTTTAAGGTCATTACATTCAAATTGTCTTAACAATAAAAAAATTCCTCAAAATTCAAACCTAACCAAGTTAAGGTGAATGGCAACTCTATTATCTGCATGCATTATGACTAGAAGTATACTTTGTAAATATTATCACTACGTTCTACTGAGTTGACAATCATGTATATAACTGAGACTAAATCCTAAATTTAGTCAAAGAGTATTATTACATCCTCATTCGTGGCATTATATTATCACTTGGTGATTAAATTTTCACTTGGGTCATTGTATTTCATCTAGGTCTCAAGCATACTAATCCTCTTTCAATTATATCCACAAGATGGTGTGATATAACCTTTACACCTTAGATCATACCACTAATTCAACCTCAATATATTGATCTACATGTAACACTTGTGTGTATCAAAGGTGGATATTCAATCTCTCATGCCTATAATAAGGTGAAGTAAATATCCGGCCACAGTCCAAATACAAAGTTCACCTTTATTTCATTTATTGAGATGGTGCATACTTATATTATCTTATATTTCAAGAATAATGTTGAGTCATCCTCAATTGTGACTCTACAAACATGAATATATTTTATATCCACAAGTCTTCTTAAATTTTCATTAATCTGAGGAGAAAGTGTCTTTCTCGGAGCTCTTGAATTTATTCACAACCTACCGTATGATTTTATTTCAACAACTATTACATAAGCTCTTGTATTCCTTATATTTACATCTCATGTATTATTGACCTTAAACTTTCCCTTATGGTCTCTAGGGAAATAGGTACCTTTGGAGTGATCTCCTCTTGACGCTAAAGGTCTTTGTGCTTATAGAGTGCCTTTTTGTTGACCCTCGAGCCTCACACATTTATGAAGTGACCATTCTCCTATCCGCATGGGCCTTATGTAATCATTGATGAATTTCACCTGACCCCATGGACATTATGTACTCATGGATGTCTTTCTCCTGACCCCATGGGCCTTATTTACTCAGGGTAGGATTGAATCTTGATCCCTTGGGTCTCACACGTTTATCTTGGTTTATTTTCTTAGTAAGGTTTTCACACTTGTATTTATATACATTGAGGGCATTAAGACAAACACACACCTTTCCATTTCATACTTCGTTGATGTTACAAAGTGGGTTTTCTGGCTTAATTTCGAGGACGAAATATCTTTTAAGGTGCGTAGGATGTGATGGAGTGGACTTTTAGAACCCTAAATGTCCAATGACACAAGTGAAGTCATGTATGTTGAGTTGTTTTGAGAATCACAAGTGTTTTTAGTAAAGTTAGAGTGTTAATTGAGGTTTATATAATGATTAAGATCCATAAGCTTATGCCTATTTGAGGAAATTAATTGATTGGTTAAATATTGATATATTGGGACCAAGATTTGATGAGATGTAGCAAGGATGATAACAAAGCTATGTTTAAAGTTCTGTAACCTTTGATGTTCTTAGATGGAGTTGTGTAGGTATGCATATAGTGATAAGGTGCTTTTAGTGTACATCAAGGTCTAATATCTCTTCAACCATAAGTTCTGATAAGCATAGTTTGGCTGAGACCGGTGGCATGAGTGAGCCACGGTTTGGCCTTCACAAAAGATCATCATGACCCTTGGCTACATCTGATGGCTGGGGAGATTGGTTTCATAGCAACAAGTCACAATCTCATTTAGAATAGGTTTCTCCCACGTCTTCGAGTAACCTTGTCGTGGGTTGAGGAGTGGACGGAGCAGGCGGTTTCCTACACCTGATTGTGGCTACCCATAGAGTCCTTGCTTGCATCGGTTTGTGTTAAGAATAGTGAGAGCGGGAGCCCTTCTCCCACAACCCCGAGAGCTAGCCGACGACTCACAGCAGGTTGCGTGAGGGACCTTGAGGAGAAGGAAAAGGACGTCGGCCACCCTGGCGCCCACACCAGTGCGAGAAGCCAAGCGGAGCTGAGCCAGAGAAGCTAGGAGAGCCACAGAGGTGCTAGTTCAGGAGCAAGCAGACGGCGGTGGTGTGCGCTGCTGAAAGGGGAGGCGGGCGCCGTGTTCATGAACGAACACAACCGTGGCGGCCTGCCCACACCCGTGGTGTTCCGCAGAGAGAGAAAGAAGGGCGGACCGGGCTGACAGGCACAGAGGTCGGGAGGAGTACTCGGTGGTCCTGATTGCTCGCTAGAGAAGACCCAACCTCACAGCGGTTCCCTGAGAAGAGGCCTTTTGCCTCTTTTCTCCGCCCCTACAGAGGCCGATGGCAGTGAGCTTCCCCAGCCGCAAGGAGCTTCCACGGAGGAGGTGGCCTCAAGGCCGAAGATGCTGAGGGAGCCTGGACGAGGTCCAAGGTAGCACCATCTGAAGTCGAGGAGGGGATAGCGACACCTATCCCTCACCGGAGGTCCAGCTTTGCGGCGGCGCCACAGCCAGGAGCGGGTGTCTGCTCGCTCGCCCAAGGGGGGCCAGGTGGCGGCGGTTGCGGCACGCAGGCGTCGTGCGAGGAGAAAAGAACGCACGCTGCGTTAAACGGAACGAAGAAAGAAAGGAGAAGGACCGGTTGGTCCAGCTGCTGAACCAGGTCCAGGTGACCGTGAACCACCGGCCCAGCCAAGGAAAGGAGCCGCCCCCTTAGTGGACACGTGGCAGTCCCGTATAGGCCCAAAAAGGTAAAATGCTCATATCTCCTTTAATTCACAGTAAATAGCCCGTTGATCCAAAAAATACAAATAAGGTACTGTTTTTCTCAGAAAATTGTGTAGAACACAATGGAAACATAATATCAGGCTTTCGACGATCTAATATCAGAGTAATCATGTAAGAGGTGTAAGGCTTGTTTAATGGATAATAAATATCAAGTGATGTTCTAAAATTATGAGAAAATGTCTATAACTCCATAATAATGATTATAATGCATCTGATGTCAAGGATGATCATGTTGATGTACGAAATCTTATAATTTTCTCTATATGCCGTTTTAGGGCTAATAACCCTAATAAAATGCAATAAATACATACATGCTCTATAAACGATGAAATTTACAGCGTAAGCTCATATCCGTATATGAAACCTCAGTTTTAATTATGAGATCATAATGATGAACAAAATACATGTTATATGAAGATGAATCTTAATACATGTTATAAAACCCTAATCTCGGTTAATGATGTAACCTAGGGTTAATTAATGTGCACAAAAATGCCATGGAAGATAATGTTCAGATAATGGACCATAATCTGTAAAATGACATCAGTAAGATAATTCTAAGTCAAGAAGACAAGTAATAATGTATATAACCTAATGAGATAAGCAAACCCTAATGGATACGACTAGGGTTAGTTAAGATGAGAACCTGATGATAGTATATGATCTTGTCTTGATTAGGTTTAACAAAGATGTAGATGACATCAGGGATGTGATTAGGTTGTCTTTCTTGATCAAGGTACGCCATTACCTCTTACTTGGCTTATTATACAATATGCTTGTGTTATATGCATAGTAAAATACTTGGCATATGATATTGGATGAAATGATTATTCTTGTATGATATGTTGTATGATTCTCTGTACTTATGGTTATGAACACTTGAAACATAATATATCTGTTCCATTATATGAAAGCACTAACTCTTTGGCAGTTTGCTTGGAAGTGACCTAACTCTTTGGTAGTGGTCACATTGTACATATGACCTAACTCTTTGGTAGTGGTCTGACCTAACTCTTTGGTAGTGGTCACCTTGTACAAATGATCTAACTCTTTGGTAGTGATCATAAAGGCCTTGGTATATAATGGAAAATAAGCTTAAAATATGTGTTCTCTTTTGTTAATGAATATCTTTGTGCAAGTATAAGCTTTTCTTATATTTCTTTATAACTGCCAAGTATTAGTTTTATCTTATTGCCAAGATATGATTAGAGGTAAATAAAAGACACGTAGGCGTACTCAGTACAATATTCTTGAATATTGTGCTGACGTGTACCGCATGTAATCTTTTGTTTAGGTTGTGGTTATGCTCTTAAAGATCCAGGATAGTTGAGAGTTGTGTGGCGAGTTGATGTACAGGTGGACCTGTTGTCTTAAGATCCTGTAGTTTAGATGTAGTACATGTATATGTTATAGTTTGTTGTTCAATATGTAATATCAAATGTTGTAACAATTCATGTTGTAATTATATGTTGAATGGTGAACATGTGTGCATGGTTTTATTATTGTTCATGTACATGTGCTACTGATTGTTTCCTTCTGACTCCCTTGATTTTCTTCTTCTTAGCCTTGTGTGAGATGTTTAAATTGGGATTCTCGCTGAGGTGAGGGTTTCAATTTGGACGTCACACATCAGATTAAGTTTTAGAAAATCCGGGGACGTCACAGGTGGTATCGGAGCATGAACAATAGCAAAGCCTGACATTTTCTCATTATGCAACTCAAAACCAAAGAACCTTGAACGTAATAATCTTTTAGGGTGAGATTAGTCGTCTTTTAGAGTTTAGATCTGACCTAGCCTCTAGCTTAGCACCTAGATGTCTGAGAACTAGGTCTAGACTGGAGCTTGTTGAATAGCAAGTCCTTAGATGTCGTTCTTTTCTTGTAGTGCAACGGTATGTGACGTTGCACTATTTGGAAATGACGTACATCAAGGGAAGAGAAACCCTAGACATATGGCGCTCGTTGTCTAGAGTAGCTACACTAGTCTACACCATGTTCTCATCCTTTTCACTAGTTTTCATGACACATTACTCTCTACTATGTGTGGGACACTCGTTTTCAGAATTTGGTTTTTTATTCCAATCGGATCGAACCTCAATAGTTTTCTCTAACGCTTGTTTTATTGGAGAAAAACTATATAATATTTTATTATGTATATGTATTACAAAAACGTGTCCCCACACATGTACGAGTAGGAGGTGGTCATGCAACCTTAGTGAAAGTGAATGACATCAGTCTAGAAGAGAGAGTAGTCCTAGATTAGATGTCTAGAGCCTTGTTGGAATATACATGATAGATGGAATAAGTTTAGATGATATAATATGATTAAGATGATTTATGTTTGTCTTCGAGGATTTAAGGTCAGTTTTGAGGATTTGAGATGAGTTTTGATGATGCAAGTATGCTTTCTTTTATGAGATAAGATATCTTAAGTTAAGACAGGTTGTGAGTCAGCATGAGCCTCAAGCTCTTTTACAAAGGAGGACCTCTAGTGTTAGGACCAGTTTTGGGGTTAGCTCAAGAGAGAGCGAGACCAACAGGGAGAAGGTCAGAGAACCTAGACTCCATGATATGAGAAATACAAGAAATATGTGATATGATATGTCCTAAACTAGAATACTCCTAAGTGAACGAGTTGAGTTGCCTAATGCATGATTCCTATAGTCTTGGTGAACCCTAGATGTCCTTGGGAGGACCAAACCCTAGAGACAGAGAGAGGCTGGTTATATATGTGCATGTGAACATGAATATGACTGCCTGCCATCTGGGTGAGGGAGAGAGCCCAAGACCCTGGAGGAGGTAGCTATGTTAGTTTCCGTGAAGCCTCATGCTCGGGTTGGTGGTTTCCCACTTAGGAATCTAGTGGTGCATATAAGAGAGTTTTGAGATATAGTGTTTCATGGGTATAGAACCTATGAAGAGTATATCTTTGCATGTTTTGGTTTGTGCTTACGTGGCTAGATCTATGAAGCTATCGCTAGCGCCAATGAGGTAATCTGAGAACCCTAAGCTAAGAGAGAAAAGATAAAGTATGTGCTTATGAGATACACATAGAGTTGAGTTAGCTTAGAGAAACTGAGCATGGAACTACCCTCGTGGTATGTGTTAGAGGAACCTCTTTTGGCCTAAGTAAAGTTTTGTTATAATATAAGTTTGTTTAACACAGCCATGATATAATACATGTAGAGATGTGATCTAATCTCGAGATGTGATATATAGACATGATATGATGGAAATATAGAAATGGTTTAATAGATATCAAGGCATAATTGGTTAACCACGTACATGCATAATGGTGATTAATGTGAAATTGTTGTTTAATCTTGTGATGAATTCACTCGTAAATGTTATAATTTATTATGAACAATGGAATAAGATCATATGAATGAAACATGT
Source organism: Alisma plantago-aquatica (assembly GCA_963693085.1). NCBI lineage: Eukaryota > Viridiplantae > Streptophyta > Magnoliopsida > Alismatales > Alismataceae > Alisma > Alisma plantago-aquatica. The sequence goes on along the minus strand of OY856409.1, from coordinate 1,308,712,262 downwards.
TACACGAGGTGTTAAGCTTAGTGCTTAATAATGATGGAAATATAGTTTGAAAGTTAGCACAACATAATGATTATAACACCTTGATATGATCTAGATGGATAACGTGAGTTAATTATAGTTAACTCCCTCCTAAAAGGCATATGTTAATGATGAACATGTTCTAACAATGAGCTAAATAAAATGTTGATGACACCTTGATGTATGAGTTAATCTTAGCTAACTCCTTTAGAACATGATAATATGATGTGGGAACCCTAATGCGTGGATAAAGATAAAGATGCAACCTTAATATATGAGATATGTAATGACCCAATCAGTGTTTCTAAACCCTTGTTTGAGACTTCTATGAAGGGGTGTTTCACCTTAGGTGTTTTAAAACCCCCTAATGGTAGTTTGGAGATGGCTATGGAGCTTTGTTGTTGGATATGTTGCACCTAGACTAGTGCCTACATGTGGATGAAGGCAAGATAATATTTTCCCTGGAAGTATGAGTATGGCTTACTTTCGAGGACGAAACTTCTTTTAAGATGTATATGATGTTACAAAGTGGGTTTTCTTGCTTAATTTCGAGGACGAAATATCTTTTAAGGTGTGTAGGATGTGATGGAGTGGACTTTTAGAACCCTAAATGTCCAATGACACAAGTGAAGTCATGTATGTTGAGTTGTTTTGAGAATCACAAGTGTTTTTAGTAAAGTTAGAGTGTTAATTGAGGTTTATATAATGATTAAGATCCATAAGCTTATGCCTATTTGAGGAAATTAATTGATTGGTTAAATATTGATATATTGGGACCAAGATTTGATGAGATGTAGCAAGGATGATAACAAAGCTATGTTTAAAGTTCCGTAACCTTTGATGTTCTTAGATGGAGTTGTGTAGGTATGCATATAGTGATAAGGTGATTTTGGTGTACATAAAGGTCTAATATCTCTTCAACCATAAGTTGTGATAAGCATAGTTTGGCTGAGACCGGTGGCATGAGTGAGCCACGGTTTGGCCTTCACAAAAGATCATCATGACCCTTGGCTACATCTGATGGCTGGGGAGATTGGTTTCATAGCAACAAGTCACAATCTCGTTTAGAATAGGTTTCTCCCACGTCTTCGAGTAACCTTGTCATGGGTTGAGGAGTGGACGGAGCAGGCAGTTTCCTACACCTGATTGTGGCTACCCACAGAGTCCTTGCTTGCATCGGTTTGTGTTAAGAATAGTGAGAGCGGGAGCCCTTCTCCCACAACCCCGAGAGCTAGCCGACGACTCACAGCAGGTTGCGTGAGGGACCTTGAGGAGAAGGAAAAGGACGTCGGTCACCCTGGCGCCCACACCAGTGCGAGAAGCCAAGCGGAGCCGAGCCGGAGAAGCTAGGAGAGCCACGGAGGTGCTAGTTCGGGAGCAAGCAGACGGTGGTGGCGTGCGCTGCGGACAGGGGAGGCGGGCGCCGTGTTCATGAATGAACACAACCGTGGCGGCCTGCCCACACCCGTGGTGTGCCGCGGAGAGAGAAAGAAGGGCGGACCGGGCTGACAGGCACAGAGGTCGGGAGGAGTACTCAGTGGTCCTGATTGCTCTCTAGAGAAGACCCAACCTCGCAGCGGTGCCTTGAGAAGAGGCCTTTTGACTCTTTTCTCCACCCCTACAGAGGCTGACGGCGGTGAGCTTCCCCAGCTGCAAGGAGCTTCCACGGAGGAGGTGGCCTCAAGGCCGAAGATGCTGAGGGAGCCTGGACGAGGTCCAAGGCAGCACCATCTGAAGCCGAGGAGGGGATAGCAGCACCTATCCCTCACCGGAGGTCCAGCTTTGTGGTGGCGCCATAGCCAGGAGCGGGTGTCTGCTCGCTCGCCCAAGGGGGACCAGGCGGCGGCGGTTGCAGCACGCAGGCGTCGTGCGAGGAGAAAAGAACGCACGTTGCGTTAAACGGAACGAAGAAAGAAAGGAGAAGGACCGGTTGGTCCAGCTGCTGAACCAGGTCCAGGTGACCGTGAACCACCGGCCCAGCCAAGGAAAGGAGCCGCCCCCTTAGTGGACACGTGGAAGTCCCGTATAGGCCCAAAAAGGTAAAATGCTCATATCTCCTTTAATTCACAGTAAATAGCCCGTTGATCCGAAAAATACAAATAAGGTACTGTTTTTCTCAGAAAATTGTGTAGAACACAATGGAAACATAATATCAGGCTTTCGACGATCTAATATCAGAGTAATCGTGTAAGAGGTGTAAGGCTTTCTTAATGGATAATAAATATCAAGTGATGTTCTAAAATTATGAGAAAATGTCTGTAACTCCATAATAATGATTATAATGCACCTGATGTCAAGGATGATCATGTTGATGTACGAAATCTTGTAATTTGCTCTATATGCCGTTTTAGGGCTAATAACCCTAATAAAATGCAATAAATACATACATGCTCTATAAATGATAAAATTTACAGCGTAAGCTCATATCCGTATATGAAACCTCAGTTTTAATTATGAGATCATAATGATGAACAAAATCCATGTTATATGAAGATGAATCTTAATACATGTTATAAAACCCTAATCTCGGTTAATGATGTAACCTAGGGTTAATTAATGTGCACAAAAATGTCATGGAAGATAATGTTCAGATAGTGGACCATAATCTGTAAAATGACATCAGTAAGATAATTCTAAGTCAAGAAGACAAGTAATAATGTATATAACCTAATGAGATAAGCAAACCCTAATGGATACGACTAGGGTTAGTTAAGATGAGAACCTGATGATAGTATATGATCTTGTCTTGATCAGGTTTAACAAAGATGTAGATGACATCATGGATGTGATTAGGTTGTCTTTCTTGATCAAGGTACGCCATTACCTCTTACTTGGCTTATAATACAATATGCTTGTGTTATATGCATAGTAAAATACTTGGCATATGATATTGGATGAAATGATTATTCTTGTATGATATGTTGTATGATTCTCTGTACTTATGGCTATGAACACTTGAAACATAATATATATGTTCCATTATATGAAAGCACTAACTCTTTGGCAGTGTGCTTGGAAGTGACCTAACTCTTTGGTAGTGGTCACATTGTACATATGACCTAACTCTTTGGTAGTGGTCTGACCTAACTCTTTGGTAGTGGTCACCTTGTACAAATGATCTAACTCTTTGGTAGTGATCATAAAGGCCTTGGTATATAATGGAAAATAAGTTTAAAATATGTTTTCTCTTTTGTTAATGAATATCTTTGTGCAAGTATAAGCTTTTCTTATATTTCTTTATAACTACCAAGTATTAGTTTTATCTTATTGCCAAGATATGATTAGAGGTAAATAAAAGACACGTAGGCGTACTCAGTACAATATTCTTGAATATTGTGCTGACGTGTACCGCATGTAATCTTTTGTTTAGGTTGTGGTTATGCTCTTAAAGATCCAGGATAGTTGAGAGTTGTGTGGCGAGCTGATGTACAGGTGGACCTGTTGTCTTAAGATCCTGTAGTTTAGATGTAGTACATGTATATGTTATAGTTTGTTGTTCAATATGTAATATCAAATGTTGTAACAATTCATGTTTTAATTATATGTTGAATGGTGAACATGTGTGTATGGTGTTATTATTGTTCATGTACATGTGCTACTGATTATTTCCTTCTGACTCCCTTGATTTTCTTCTTCTTAGCCTTGTGTGAGATGTTTAAATTGGGATTCTCGCTGAGGTGAGGGTTTCAATTTGGACGTCGCACATCAGATTAAGTTTTAGAAAATCCGGGGACGTCACAGCTGAAGTATGACCTACATGCCTTAAATGTACTTTTATTACATACCTTTCAATGTACCTTATTTTCTGTTACATATTTATCCTAGTATTTTCTCAAACCAAGGTTTCCACATTTAAATATTTAAGATTATCTTGCAACTATGAAGATAGCTTATTCTAACTAGGTAGTGGTAAGGGAATTCACACATGTATCCTTCACCCACCTAATGCTCTAAGTTTTAGGTCCTTTTAATAAATTCAAAGTCATCTCAGTTTTGAAACCAACCTCAAGGTCACTCATCTCATCTTTCTAGGAGGTGTCCTAACCTAGGGTGCTCCCTTGCTTTCACAAGGAGGTTAGGCTTCCTATCCCCAACTTAACCCCATGAATTTTGGGACAATTACTCCTTTATAGAATTTTCCCCTCAGTTGGAATGACCCACACCAAGCCTGGATACCCTCCCTTAAAATATGATTTGAGTTTCTTTTCAATCTCCTTATATAAAAACTGATTTTCAGAGCTTCATATGTGTATACAAATTATCTTTTAAGTGTACGTCATGTCCCTGCATGACTGCGTACTTGCATGTTGTGATATTACTAGTATATGATATTGGTAACTAAATCAAATTACCCGAACCCATTTGGGTTTTCTTTTCCTTTTACCATAACTTTTACCATAACTCAAGTTTTGGGTAGTGGTATTATTTACCTTCACTCTTCATATATATATATATATATATATATATATATATATATATATATATATATATATATATATATATATATATATATATATATATATATATATATATATATATATATATATATATATATATATATATATATATATATATATATATATATATATATATATATATATATATATATATATATATATATATATATATATATATATATATATATATACGTATATACATGTATATATATATATATATACACGTATATATATACATATATATATACGTATATATATATACATATATATACGTATATATATACATATATATATACGTATATATATATACGTATATATATACACACACACACACACATATATATATATACGTATATATATACATATATATATCTATATATATATACATACGTATATATATGCATATATATATATATACGTATATATATATATATATATATATATATATATATATACATATATATACGTATATATATATACGTATATATATATATATATATATATATATATATATATATATATATATATATATATATATATATATATATATATACGTATATATATATACGTATATATATGTATATATATACATATATATATATATATATATATATATATATATATATATATATACTCGCGCGGGTAACTTCTGTTATCTACCCTGCTGGAAAATTCGCGGATCCTACTCTACCCGATTAAATCACTGACTGAAACTTTCAAAGCGTATGTCCTCTTCTCCGGCGTGTCGCTGATTGGCAGTGATTGGCGGCTCCCTACTTTACTTTAAACGCCATCTCTGTGCATTCATTCACTCATCCATTCCTCCCAGTCCAAAACCCTTGACCGACCGCTTCCTTCTTCCCTTCTACTCGCGCTTGGCATCCACCCATGGCGGCGGTGGCAACAACAACACTGGGGAGGAAACCTGCATTAGCCGAGGGCCACCTGCCAGTATACCTCAGCGAGGAGATGCGCCGATTCGTCGTCCGGGCCGACATGCTCGGCCGCCCGGCCTTCGCAGATCTCCTACACAGGTCCACTCAGGATTACGTGTACGACCAGCGCGGCGCGCTGTGGATCCCTTGCCCCGCCGCCCCGGGTCGACAGGGTCAAGATGGCTGCGTTGCTCAAGGCAAGGCCAGAGGAGCCGCTCACAAAGAGCAGATCGTTGGCGTTCGTCGTCACAGTGGGACCGGGCAAAGACGAGGCGGAGAAGAAAGTGAAGACCAAAGGAGGATCTAGGGGCACCGACGCCTCTTTAGCTTCTGTTAAGACAAAGGGCTTCTGAAAGACCAGGAGGAGGGACAACGGGGTGGCGGTGGCTACTGCTGTAAAAGATTTGGCTGGATTCCACTCCCACACACTCAAGGAGATCACGTCTGCCAAATGGGCCTTGTAAAGTTGCCAACAACCTCCTTTTCCTTTTGCTTAATTCCCTTCTCCCTTTTCCTTCCTCACCTCTCTCTTCTTAATCTTATCATGATATTATCAAGAAAGAAATACAATTAGTAGTAGGCTACTGTTGCTGCTGCTGCATCCATCTTGCTTGTGGGTTGAGTAGGTAGACAGGACTTGATTGGATCATCCGTTTTGATTTTTCCCTTGGTGTTTATGATGATGATCCAATAGATTTATTTTACTATGGTTGTCGAACACTACAAAACTGATGTATATATGCATGTATTGATTCAATCGGTGGTGGATTGAATGGATCTTTGATCACACTGATGCCGCTAGCTACTCTGCTTAATTGACTGATTTTGCTTAAGTACATGGATACACTACTCCTGGTATGTATATATAAAAATCCCAGGTCAACTAAAAATCTTCTCATCATTCCCTTGTGTGGATGCGGAACTGAATCATGGCTAATCACAGATCTGTAGTTGCTCTGAAGTCTAAAGGTTTATCCAGGATTTCCTATTGTGGCTGCTATTGAATCTGCACCTTGTGTTTAGCGGAACAACAACACAGGCAAGATAAAAAAGGGCGCAGGTAGGCAGATGGGGATTATTTCTGAAGACAAGTGATAGGAAGACGAAGTATTTTGTGCATATGCGAGAGTAACAATGTAAATGACGATCCTCTAACAAACAGAGATAGCTATTATGCTCGGCCACAAATTTACAAAAAAATACAGTCGAATCTGCCTTTGGAATTAGTCTGATGTTGAAAATCCCCCCATAATTGTATTCTTAATTTCTTATAGTCAAGACATGCACGACATGTGAAAACAATATATCTCCTGTTGTAGTTTCAGATTCCTGGACCAAGCTACTACTTGTAAAGGTGAATATGGGCCTCATGGTCACTGCCATCTTGTTGGATTCATGGTGGGGCAGTTCACGTATATTGTTGTTGAGACATGCCTTGGTTTGGAAAGCGTTCAACTGGAGTGTGTTCAAGGATTCATGCATTCACAACGCTGGAAATTGTGTCTGTCATCATGTGTTACATGTCTTGATCGTCTTTCTTATCTTAATAGCTACTGACTTAATTTTTGGGCATCTATGGAATTTAGACTGTATGCTAATAACTACTGTCTTTTTTAGTAATAAGCAAGTGGATAGTCATATCGTAATAAGCAAGTGTCATATGTAATATGGATAGTCACATTGTAATAGGCAAGAGCCAACCTTAATGTAGGTGATCGGTTTGTAATATGGATACTCATATTGTAATAAGCAAGTATCATATGTAATATAGACAGTCACATTGTAAAAGACAAGAGCCAACTGTAATGTAGGTGACAATTTTGTAATATGGATACTCATATTGTAATAAGCAAGTGTCATTTGTAATATGGATAGTCACATTGTACTAGGCAAGAATCAACAGTAATGTAGGTGACAAATTGTGATATGGATAGTCATATTGTAATAAGAAAGTGTCATTTGTAATATGGACAGTCACATTGTAATAGGCAAGAGCCAACTGTAATGTAGGTGACACTTTTGTAATATGGATAGCAGTTAGAGTAACTGTGAAAACAATATGTCTCCTGTTGTAGTTTCAGATTCCCAGACCAAGATGCTACTTGTAAAGGTGAAGATGGGCCTCATGATCGCTGCCATCTTGCTGGATTCATGGTGGGGCAGTTCACGTATATTGTTGTTGAGGCATGCCTTGATTTGGAAAGCGTTCAACTGGAGTGTGTTCAAGGAATTTCGTGCATTCACAACACTGGCAATTGTGCCTGTCATCATGTGAGACATAGCTTGATCGTCTTTCTTTTCTTAATAGCCACTGACTTAATTTTTGGGCATCTATAGAATTTATACTGTCTGCTAATACCTACTATCTTTTTTAGTAATAAGCAAGTGGATAGTCATATTGTAATAAGAAAGTATCATATGTAATATGGATAGTCACATTGTAATAGGCAAGAGCCAACCGTAATGTAGGTGACCGGTTTGTAATATGGATACTCATATTGTAATAAGAAAGTATCATATGCAATATAGACAGTCACATTGTAATAGACAAGAGCCAACTGTAATGTAGGTGACCTACATTATAGTTGGCTCTTGCCTATTACAATGTGACTGTCTATATTACAGATGACACTTTCTTATTACAATATGACTATCCATATTACAAACTGTCACCTACACTACGGTTGGTTCTTGCCTATTACAGTGCGATTGTCCATATTACAGATGACACTTGCTTATTACAATATGAGTATCCATATTACAAAATTGTCACCTACATTACGGTTGGCTCTTGCCTATTACAATGTGACTGTCTATATTACATATGACACTTGCTTATTACAATATGACTATCCATATTACAAAACTGTCACTTACATTACGGTTGACTCTTGCCTATTACAATGTGACTGTCCATATTACAGATGACACTTGTTTATTGCAATAAGACTATCCATATTACAAACTCACCTACATTACAGTTGACTCTTGCCTATTACAATATGTACTATCCATATTATAGATGACACTTGCTTATTACAACATGAGTATCCATATTCTTTAAACCCCGTGTCTATCTATCCACTCAATCACATTAACCCCACCCTCATCTTCGTCGTTGCCCGCCCTCAGGTTTGACGACCTTGCATTCCCAGAGCGTCACCGTGGGAAGAAGGTCCTGTTCGTCTTTACTCCATCTGAACAAACGAGAGGATTTCCATTCTCATTTAATCAAGTAACACGACCACCAACAACGAAACATTTTAAAGAAATAATACTCTATCAAAAGTAACCACAATTCAAAAGAATGTATTCGGGTCCTTAAGAAATAGCTTCTACTTGTCTCTTCACTACAGTATAAGACAATACAGGTGTTCACTCTCTTTTCATGTATAAACAAATAGAGAGTACTCAGAGCCCTCTGTGCGGGAAGATACCTGTGCGGGCATTGATTGAATCCCATATAAATCCAAGCACATCATATACATGCTTTCCATTTGATTTTAGTTCATCTAGTTAGTGACTTAGTATTCATGTCTTCGAGGCAGTAGCATTTAGATCTACAAGATTTAAAAGACGATGCTTAATTGAAAAGGTTCACTCTACAATTGCTCATCATTCTTGCTCTCAAATGCTACTTTAACATAAGCTTCTGGTTCAGTTCAAGCAGAATACCTTTCAAAAGCTTTACAGATAAACATTATTAACAAAAATTTACTGACAAACTTTTGATACTGGAACAAATCATAGGACAATCTAGAAGCAAAAAACAAATCACATGTTTGAGCGGAATGAAACTCACACATTCGTCCCCAGCTGCCATAATCTAAGCACAATGCGGTTTGCCGCCAGCTGAGGTCATCCTTTTGACAGTCACACCTCGATCCCCCAGATTCAATATCGGCACTGTTTCCAGCCCACTCGTCTTATTGCTGCTACCGGTAGGTGGTAGAATTGGATTTTGGACTACAAGAAATGTATTATGCATTCCATGATCAACGAGGTGATTGATCGATTAAGCCGCCAATCAAGCTGCTACAAGCAAAGGCTCCAGAATAGATGTACCGGAAGACTACACCGTAATGATCACCTCTCTCTTCCATGAGAGCCGTGACGAGGCAAGGCGGTTCATGCGCGCCGTCAACGACCTCCACCACGCCATGCTCTTCTTCTCCAACCCAAACTCCGGCAAGGGAAACTCCGCCATCCTCGTACGAGCCCAGGAACTCATGCAGACCGCCATGAAGCGGCTCGAGAAGGAGTTCTACCAGATCCTCGCCGCCAACCGCGACCGCCTTGACTCCGAGTATGTCGCCTCCTCTGCCCGCTCGTCCCTCTCCACACTCCGGTCCATCTTCTCGGATGCCGACGAGGACGAGATATTTGACTGAAGGAAGGAAGGAAGGTCCTTGAGGCGCTAGAAATTACCATAGGTGTGACGGAGATGGAAAAAATGTTGTCGTGGTCGTTGCTTGGACTTGGGTTGTGAACGAGGAAGATGGAGAACATCGATGTTCGGATTGGAAATTGGAGGCGGGAGTCGCTTGCATTAAATATTACATCAAGACTTGGTGGAATCGATCCCCTCTCCGACCATGAACCAGATTCATCCTTAAGCATGGAGTCCCCACAAACTCAAGTCTTTCCCCTGCGCCGCTCCGTCGGAACCACGGCTCGGACCTTTGCAGATTTGAGAGAGACGGGAGTAGTTAGGATGATAATTACAAGACATGCCACCATATTTTCAGACACGGGTAGCCAACTTAAAGTACCCGCGCGGGCAACAAGTAAACTCCCATATATATATATATATATATAAATATATATATATATATAAATATATATATATACGTATATATATACGTATATATATATATATATATATATATATATATATATATACATATATATATACGTATATATATATATATATATATATATATATATATATATATATACGTATATATATATATGTATATATATACGTATATATATATATATACATGTATATATATACGTATATATATACGCATATATATATATATATATATATATATATATATATATATATATATATATATAATACCCAAGTAAAAGCATTTATTAAAAATAATCTACCATCTACACCAGAATATAAAAGACTAAGTAGATGGAAAACATTCTTTGCAGAATATATTTTTGATATAGAAATTATTAAAGGAGAAACTAACATTCTTGCAGATTTCTTATCAAGAGAATACAATGAAGCAGGTTGACAAAAAACTTGCAGAATTAGAAGCTCGACTGCAGAGAAATTGTAATTTGTTACAGCAAACATGGTGATTATATTACAAATAAAAAACAGGGAGAATCATTGCACAACTCAATATACAAGATATTGAGGCATTATTTGAAAAGAACTATAGTGATAATCCATTAGCCCTTTGGAATATCAGTCAAGAATGGGCTACAATCGAACTAATTGATGAAAATAAAATAATCAGAGTAAAACCCATGAGATATAATCTTGTTGATATTGAGGAATTCCGTACCCAATTACAAGAATTAGAAACATCACAACTAATACAAAAATCAAAAAGCCCACATTCTAGTCCAGCATTCATGGTAAGAAACCATGCAGAAATAAAAAGAGGAAAAGCTAGAATGGTAGTAAATTATAAGCAACTAAATCAATACACCAAGTTTGATGGATATTTTCTTCCACATAAAGAAACCTTAATAAATATGACAAGAGGAAAAAATATTTATTCAAAATTTGACTGTAAATCAGGATTTTACCAAATACGATTAGATGAAAAAAATATACCATTAACGGCATTTAGCACTCCACAAGGACATTATGAATGGACGGTAATGCCCTTTGGACTAAAAAATGCTCCACAGATATATCAAAGAAGAATGGATAAGGTATTTGAACCATATAACTCTTTTTGTCTAGTATATGTTGATGACATTTTAATAGCCAGTAAAAATGAGGAAGAACATTATAAACATTTACAAATATTTTCCCTTCTTTGTCAAAAGACAGGAATAGTATTATCTAAGAAGAAAACAGAAATTTGTAAATCTAAAATAGAATTCTTAGGACTAAAATTAGACTCAAGTGGAATAGAATTACAGGAACATATTGTAGAAAAAATTGTTAAGTTTCCAGATAAAATAGAAGACAAAAACAATTACAAAGATTTTTGGGATGTTTAAATTACGCTGAACAATTCATAGAAAACTTGGCAAAATTGAGGAATCCCTTACAAAAATTATTAAAGAAAAATGCTATTTTTCTCATGACGGAGGAACTTATAAATCATGTTAGATTTATAAAAGAAAAATGCAAAAATTTACCAAGATTAGATCTTCCCTTAGAAAACGACGACTTAATAATAGAAACTGATGCCTCAGAAGAATTTTGGGGAGCAGTCTTAAAAAAGAAAGATGAACAAAAGGAAAAAGTATGTAGATATACGTCTGGAACATTTACAGATACAAAGAAAAGATATCACTCAAACGAAAAAAGAATTATTAGCATTAAAAAAGGGAATTAAAAAAATTTCCTATTTTTTATTACCCAAAAAATTCCTAGTACGAGTAGACAATACCCAAGTAAAAGCATTTATTAAAAATAATCTACCATCTACACCAGAATATAAAAGACTAAGTAGATGGAAAACATTCTTTGCAGAATATATTTTTGATATAGAAATTATTAAAGGAGAAACTAACGTTCTTGCAGATTTCTTATCAAGAGAATACAATGGAGCAGGTTGACAAAAAACTTGCAGAATTAGAAGCTCGACTGCAGAGAAATTGTAATTTGTTACAAGAAAATTACGTAGAATTAGTAGAAATGATCCAGAAGCAAGATAAAATTATTGATAATATAGAGGAAAGTAAACAAGACATTGCAGGAATAATTGCATATTTAAACCACTTCAGAAGGGAGATCCAACAAAAAGGAGCAGAAAGGACGGATAAAATGACAGGTAAAAGGCCAATAGATATATCGCTCCAGATTTCTGATTCTGTCGGAAAAACCACTGAAAATACAAGCCTGATGGCAAAAGAAAGCAGCTTTAAAACTGCTAAGACCAGCTTCACAGCTGAAAATACTATCTCCACGGAGAAAGATAATAGCCAAGTGGCAAGAAGCAGTTTTCAAACTGCTATTTCTTCAGAAAATAGCTCCCGCTTAACTGCGGAAAATACAATTTCTTCGGAGAAAGAACACCGCAATACAGCGGATAATATCAAATTGATGCCCGAAAGGGTATTTAAATTCTGAGTATCTCAGAACGAGCAGGGATATGACCTGCAATTGAGCCTTGCAGAGTTCTTAACAAAAAATGAAAATGAATATAGAACCTTATTAGAGATTGTTTACAATCTCAAAACAACAGAAACGTGTGTGCCAGATCATACGGGAATATATCCCAGAATAACTTTGATAAAGGAGCTGATCCAAGAATCATCAGAGATTGTTTCAGAATCAGAGCAGCGAATTTAATATATCTAAGCCAAGATCTTGGGGAAATACAAGGACTGCCCCAAGATATTGCCAGATCAGTCAGAGAATTCAAAAATAATAGTCCACTAGTAAAACCTACTAGTGACATTTATATCAAGATTTTCTCAGCATAAGAGGACTGGGAAAAATTAAAGAAATTTAGTCCAATACACTGCATTCAAATTGGAGTATCTTCCCCAGAATATGTCAAAGAGATTGACGCAGATTACAGAAAAGAATTTGAAGAGAACAAGGTCAATAAGGAATTTGTTGAAACAAGAAGGGCATTAGGATTAAAAATCCTAAGCCAAGTACTAGAAAAATTAATTAATGAAAACCGAAGTTGGCTTCATAAGGCTTCGGATAGCACAATCATTCTATCTAATACAAGAAGAACTAATACCTCTACAAAAATTAATTTAGAAAGGTTTCTAAGAAGAATAGAAACCGGACAAATTAAATCAAGCAACAGATGTCAGCAGATATTTTGCCAACTCAGAAGGCATGAGGGAAAAATATGTCCCGCGTGTCAAGATAAGATGGAAAGAGACAGCCACAGCAGCACAAGCCGATAAAAAGCATTCTAGAAGAAGACATGTCATCAATGACGTAAGAAGACACTTGGAAGAAGCAAAGAATGACAAAGAACCCTCCACCGGATAGATGTACGTTGGAGAAAGATTTCAAAAAGAGGAACGCTCGCCACCGGACAAGTGTTCGACAACCATGTAAAGAAAAAGAGAAGCAACAATACAATGTAACCAAGAGAGTCTCTATATAAACTCTCGAGGGATAGTAGTAGGGGCACTCATAGTTGGAGTGAGTCCCAAAGGGTAGCTATGTATGTAAATTAAGTCCTGCAATAAAAGAGCAGAGGCTCGATTTCCTAATTCTATTCCAGATTCCATTTCAAGTTCTTGAGATGATTCTTGCGTGC